>OZ025885.1:6183943-6283943 GCA_964019415.1 Ianthella basta | reverse complement strand
CACTGCTGCATAGCAAAGGAACTAGCATAGTGAAAGAAAGGGTAAACTAGTCGCCGCCATTTTAGCATGATGTCCCTATTTTAGTAGAGTTCTGTTCAGAGTGTATTTATCAATGTATAAAGGAAGTTACGAACAAAATTTTCAGACAGTTGCTGATCCACACAAACTGCAAACATTAAACCTTGTGCAGGTGGAACATACATTGTTATATCATAATATGAAGTTGTTGACTAGTGTGAACAAAGTATAGATTCCATGATCTACCTAGCCAGCAGGCCTGCAAAAACCATCATTGCTAGACAGTGTGATCAATCAAACAACTGTTGTAAGGATGAAATAAAAGTGTATGTAGATACCCAAAATTATAGTATGAACTATGCACAGAGCAGTAGACTATAAAGTGGTATACCGTAACTGCAACTTACTGGAATCCAAATAATTGTCCATCTTCTTCCAACAGTATTTACAGGGTTCATAATTAACTTTTATCCTATTTGGTATCATGGTATCCAATGACGGTTCCAAAACCTTTGTTTTTCCTTTTGTTTTTTCATCTTCTAGCACACTCTGAGGATCCATCACCTTGAATGCATCACACATAGTGGATAATTCTTCTTGAAATTGTCTATTTGTGAAATCATCTTTAGTTACTTTCTTTCTCATCTGATTTTCTACCCACAGTCGTTCCCAACCACGTGGATCAAATTTTCTTTTAGAAACATTAGCTCCAAGGCTCCTATGGTATATAAAAATTGTTTGGATGAACAAATAAAGGGGGTAATAAGCAAGTTCATGGAAACAAGCACTAAGTAGAAAGATAGAGGTAGAGAGAATTGCAGATAAACAACTAGAAAGTGAATAAATATGTATACATTGAGTGACAATTACAACAGAATCAGATTCACAATTTCTAAAGGCACCATGGCTCAACAAAACATTCCAAGTGGTGATCAGGTGTCTAGCTTACCCTAAGGGAAATATTATTTAATATCATTTATGCTGGCCATTGTGTATATCCGTCACAGTCAACTCCCGACACTTGTGCAATGGCCCCGTATGGGCTCTGCAGTGCTTGCACAATACACTCCTATATTTAGACTTGTTCCTCATATGCACTTGCGCAAGGCTTGCGAAAGCATGCGGCTAAACTGCGTTCCCGGGATCACATGCCTGGAGCTTGCACAAATCCTCATACGCAGGCTTCCTACTACCTGTAGCCATTCTTCGCTTGGGAGCACCTTCAGATAGCTTAGTTCACACTCAAGAAAGCTCACAACTTGCTACTTGCATGTGCACAAACTACCTACGGTGATTACCAAAAGGACGTGTAAATAGCTACCACGTGATAATCATGAATGGCTCCCACCACAGGCTTTTACCCAGGCCAGCACATAGCTTACATTAATTTGTGGGATGCATGTTCTTGCTTACTTTAATTCATAGTTAAACAAATTTCTGAGGTAATAAGGAGTTGTAGATTTATGGAAATAAGCTCTAAATAGAAAGATAGAGGTAGAGAGAATTGCAGATAAACAACTAAAAAGTGAACAAATATGTATACATTGATTGACAATTACAACAGGATCAGATTCACAATTTCTAAAGGCACCATGGCTCAACAAAACATTCCAAGTGCTGATCAGGTGTCTAGCTTACCCTAAGGAAAACATTATTTAATATCATTTATGCTGGCCATTGTATATATCCGTCACAGTCAACTCCCGACACTTGTGCAATGGCCCCGTATGCGCTCTGCAGTGCTTGCACAATACACTCCTATATTTAGACTTGTTCCTCATATGCGCTTGTGCAAGGCTTGCGAAAGCGCGCAGCTAAAATGTGTTCCCCAGGATCACGTGCCTGGAGCTTGCACAAATCCTCATACGCAGGCTTCCTACTACCTGTAGCCATTCTTCGCTTGGGAGCACCTTCAGATAGCTTAGTTCACACTCAAGAAAGCTCACAACTTGCTACTTGCATGTGCACAAACTACCTACGGTGATTACCAAAAGGACGTGTAAATAGCTACCACGTGATAATCATGAATGGCTCCCACCACAGGCTTTTACCCAGGCCAGCACTTAGCTTACATTAACTTGTGGGATGCATGTTCTTGCTTACCTTAATTCATAGTTAAACAAATTTCTGAGGTAATAAGGAGTTGTAGATTTATGGAAATAAGCTCTAAATAGAAAGATAGAGGTAGAGAGAATTGCAGATAAACAACTAAAAAGTGAACAAATATGTATACATTGATTGACAATTACAACAGGATCAGATTCACAATTTCTAAAGGCACCATGGCTCAACAAAACATTCCAAGTGCTGATCAGGTGTCTAGCTTATCCTAAGGAAAACATTATTTAATATCATTTATGCTGGCCATTGTGTATATCCGTCACAGTCAACTCCCGACACTTGCACAATGGCCGCGTATGCGCTCTGCAGTGCTTGCACAATACACTCCTATGTTTAGGCTTGTTCCTCATAAGCGCTTGCACAAGGCTTGCGAAAGCACGCAGCTAAAATGTGTCCCCCGGGATCACGTGCCTGGAGCTTGCACAAATCCTCATACGCAGGCTTCCTACTACCTGTAGCCATTCTTCGCTTGGGAGCACCTTCAGATAGCTTAGTTCACACTCAAGAAAGCTCACAACTTGCTACTTGCATGTGCACAAACTACCTACGGTGATTACCAAAAGGACGTGTAAATAGCTACCACGTGATAATCATGAAGGGCTCCCACCACAGGCGTTTACCCAGGCCAGCACTTAGCTTACATTAATTTGTGGGATGCATGTTCTTGCTTACCTTAATTCATAGTTAAACAAATTTCTGAGGTAATAAGGAGTTGTAGATTTATGGAAATAAGCTCTAAATAGAAAGATAGAGGTAGAGAGAATTGCAGATAAACAACTAAAAAGTGAACAAATATGTATACATTGATTGACAATTACAACAGGATCAGATTCACAATTTCTAAAGGCACCATGGCTCAACAAAACATTCCAAGTGCTGATCAGGTGTCTAGCTTACCCTAAGGAAAACATTATTTAATATCATTTATGCTGGCCATTGTATATATCCGTCACAGTCAACTCCCGACACTTGTGCAATGGCCGCATATGCGCTCTGCAGTGCTTGCACAATACACTCCTATGTTTAGGCTTGTTCCTCATAAGCGCTTGCGCAAGGCTTGCGAAAGCACGCAGCTAAAATGTGTCCCCCGGGATCACGTGCCTGGAGCTTGCACAAATCCTCATACGCAGGCTTCCTACTACCTGTAGCCATTCTTCGCTTGAGAACACCTTCAGTTAGCTTAGTTCACACTCAAGAAAGCTCACAACTTGCTACTTGCATGTGCGCAAACTACCTACGAGCTCAGAAAATGCCATAGCACTTCAGAATGCAGACTACTGCTTCTTTGAGATGGTTTCACAGGCATTCTGTGGCATTATTTGAGCTCACCGGGAAGTTGTACTGCACAGTTCAGGGTGTATATGCGCAGTATTAGCTTATTTGCTCTAAATGTGGGTGGTATATAGGAAAAGGCAGCAGAACAGTCACACCTGTACAATGTTGTTCGATGGCTGGGCTATCTTCACATAAATTATGCGAGAAACATGAGTATGCTGAGAGGGTACGAGAAGTTGAGCGTGGAGCATTTACCCCCTGGTTTTTGGGTCCAAAATGTACTGTCCATTCTGTTATGCATGCTATCCCCCTGTATGCATGAGTGCATGTTCTTATTATTATTTGTTTGGTCATAAAAAAAATTGAATCAGCAAGCAAACAGACAGAAGGTACGGACATCGTACAGGTACAGCTAAGGGAATAACCGCCAGGGCATACATTGCCATCCCTAGTTGGTCACCCTGAGTAGTGTCATCACTCGACAAACCTCACCCCCACCAGACACAAACATCCTGGTTGGAGACCAATATAGGTGTTGGCAAGTATAGTTGCTAGCGCGGGACAAATGTAGTTAATGTTGTGGAGGGCAGCTTTCCTATTCAGGTTGTTGAAGGCATTTGCTGCATCCATGAGTAGGATCCCTTCGGTGTCATCTGTGTTGAAAATGTCACGCGTTGCATGAACTGCTGCCTAACATCCCCCATCAGGGCCAGCACATACTTGCATGGATCCAGCAGCAGTCAGCACGTCCTGTTTGACAGCCTTCCCGATAATGCGTTGAAGCACCTCTCCAGCACCAATGGGCCTGACCCTTGGGCACTTGTTAAGAGGGATTAGGCGGCAGGCTACCAGGGTTGAAAGACCTTCAGGGTCCACACTCTTGGTACAGATGCGGCGGGCAACTCCAGCTATGGCCGAACATAGGTCCCAAGATACCTGCTTGAATGAAGTGCACATGCGTCTCCAGGTATGGGCATCCACTCCAGTCAGGCCAGCTGTACCATTACACTGACATGCCTCCAGTTGAATCAGTGCACCATCCAGGGCTTCAAACAGAATGGGGTCAGTGGAAAGCAAGTGTCAGAAGGCGCCACTCTTCAATGCTTCAGGGCTTGGATCCTTTCCAGCTGGGTGCAACTCCTGGAGAGCCTTGTGAACTGTGCATCTACCCCTGTCAGAGCGGACATGGTCATCCAGTTTCAGGACTCTTTCATCAGCCTTCCTAAAGAGGAATTGTAAGGCAGATCTTGTTTTGCCGAGTATCATCAGGTTGCTGAAAATATGAGAGATCTACTAACTGTCCATTGGGGAATGAGATCCTGTCATTCTTGCTTGTAGGCACCTGCATTCATTGTACAGACCTCAATGTCCCCATTCCTCCAAAGTTCAAGTCGCCTCCACAGACAGGCCAGATGATCTTTAGCTTTGCTGCTGTGGCTCGGCTTCTGAAGCAGCATCACTTGCATGACCATGCATGCTTTCAAAGCAACACATCCCAGGCTAGATTCATCAGCGAACATTGGCTTGCAGAAGCTGGGCTAATTCTGACACAAACTCCTTACCTGCAGCACCACTTGGCAACAGGAAGATGTTCCTCTTCCAATGAACTGTCATGCCAAATTTGCCCCCCCCCCCATAATTAGGCCCCCCGCGAAACCGAAACAGCAACCAAAATGGTTCTCCCTCTGCTAAATCACCAGCACCAGCGCAGATTGACGGTCAGATTCGTTGTGTACTTGTGCCCTGACGTCCCTCCCAAGTTGGGACACATTCTCAATCCAGGATAACAGGTTTCGTTCAATGAGAAGGCGATTTCATGCATTAGATGGGCGTTTTGGTTCAATTCATAGGCAATTTCATTCGATGAATGGACGATATTGTTCAATGAATAGACAATTTCAGCTGACACGTCTTCGCTGTGTGCTCAAGATCCACCAGAACAACGAATATCGGGAGACGAAAGCTTGCTCGGAATCTTCTCTGGTAGCTTGCTCGGAATCTTCTCATCTGGCTTGCCCCCACTGGGGTTAGCTCGCTCGGCCTCTGTGGTTAGCTCACTCGGCCACTGGGGTTAGCTCGCTCGTCCAATGTGCTTACAACGCTAAGCCAATGTGCTTAGCACGTTTGGGTTTTAGCATTAGGGTTAGGGTTAGGGCTGGTTTAATTCTTAGTCTCTTCTATACATTTAGTCATCCTATATTGGGGCCATAAATTCATACAGGCACGTACAAACTTAGTCTAGCGAGCTAGCCCCACTTCACCCTCGGGCGCTTGCGCCCGAAAAGGTGAAGCAGGTTTAGGAAAGTTTGCTAATTGATTTGCTTGAACTGACCAATGGGCTTTCGCCAACCAAAATCCAGTCGCCAATATTCATAGTTTGCGGTAGATTCCACTCACAATGGCGTCACAGCAGCAACCAAGGAAAGTGCAGTAAACAACAGTTTGCAAACGTGTCTCACCCAATTTGTCTCCATGATATAGCGCAATCGACTCCGGACCTCGACTCCTATGTAGGGAGTGACTCCATCACTGCAGTCCTGTCTGAAAGGGGCGATCTCTCTGTCGTAGCCTCGTACCCAGTCCCTATTTCCATTCTGACTTCCGCTCGGGAGGGAAATAGGGCCTGGCAACATTGGTGGGTCCAAGCCATCGACTTCCGCCCCACAATTTTGGGGGCTACCAATCAGATTGCAGAATCGTGCACGTGACTTAAACACTGGCAGTACGTAGCTAGAATAAGTGAATCCTGGAGGTAATCAGCTCGCCTTGTTTGCCGAGAGCCACTAAAAGGTTGTACACGGCAAAAACGGAAAGCGTTCTCCACAGTTGCTGGTCACAGGCACAAAATCGTGAAACGGTCGGCATATCTGTCCTGCCTTGTTGCAAAGGACAACGATATCTCTGAGTTTGTTTGCAGGAAAAGCCCATCAGCAACTTGGACATCTTCCATGTAGCTTGATGGCTGTTATTGAGGTAGCCCAACATGAACGGTTGACTCTGGAAGTCGATCCAAATCCGTAGGATTTTAGATGTGCCGACGAAGACATCTTTTCCACTGAAGAAGGCGCACACAACTTCTCCCTGTTGCCAAATGAAGGTGGGACCTCCATGCTGATCTACAGCTGTACGTGATCACCTTCCAAAGCCTCCTTTTTGGCACAGTTTAGGAGCTGTGTCGCAATATTACTTCCGAATTGGTCCAAAGTCATGTGGATTGTGACGTCACCAATGTTGACGGCTTGGACCCCCCAATGTTGCCAGGCCCTATTTCCCTCCTGAGCGGAAGTCGGAATGGAAATAGGGACTGGGTACGAGGCTATCTCTGTCCCTGCTATAGACACTCTGGTTTTGGACGGTGATCAAAAGCGAAGTCGCAGTCTTCCGGGATTCCCTGCACACCTTAATCTTAGTCTCTAAGTGAGCTGTAATCAGATTCAGTTCCTCTAGACGAAGCAATGTGCGACACACTGAGCAGTCAATGTTCTCCCACAAGTCTGCTTCCAGGTGACTTGCTGGTAGGCTTCAAGGTGCGTTTCAGTACTACCCTTCTTTCGCAGAGCCTCTTTCGCAGATGACAAGTGTCTTTCGCTAAGCATGTAAGTGCACGTCGAAGCAGGACTGCTACATAATCTAGTATCCACAAGTCGTCCGAAAGTAACGATTAATCAAATCAAATAGCAAACTTTACTAGACCCCCTTTGCCTTTCCAGGGTAAGCATCCGGAGGTGGAGTGGGGCTAGCTCGCTAGACTAGTACTGTCGATTTGCAGTTGCTTGGAATGCCTAGGGATTAGGCATTTCACGTGCTAATCATTCAGACCAATGAAATACGCGCTCTTTTGGGACCTCATCAAATTTCATTGGTCCGAATGACTAGCACGTGAAATGCCTAATCCGTAGGCGTTTCAAGCAATCGTACAGCCAATTTCAGGTTGCTTGTCCCATGAACGTAAAAGGGAATCCAATTGACCAATCTAAATTGCCATACCTACTGACGTAGGCGATTTTGATTGGTCAGCTTGATTTCCCGTTGTACGTGCATGGGACAAGCAACCTGAAATTGACTGTAAATCGACAGTACAAACTACCTGCCTGTAGCGACTTCCGACGCACGTGGCTAATGTATGACGTCATAGGGCATGAAACGGGGTGAACAAAGTGAACCCCCAGGACTACATCATCGTAAATGTTAGTCTAGCCAGCTAGACCGTCCCAACAAGCGCCCAGGAGGCGTCCTTTCCCTTCTGCGCTTCCTGGGCGCTTGTTAGGAGGGTTTAGCCGGCTAGACTACATAAATGTCAGACATCAGTTGGGTAAACGTGTTGCCATCTAATGCCTTCCAAACAAAATTGTACGCGGATCAGGAACGGGAGAACAAGAGTTCAGAGGAACGGCTATATCCGAGTTCATCAGCAGCGACTCTCATTTGTTGGAGAATGGTTTGGGCTCATTGAAGTTGTCAGTCGCTGGAGGTACCGAGGCATTGTGGCATTTGTCAAGGCGACCAGCATGCAGGCAAGCAATAATTGGTGCAGGAGGGTTTAGTTCAAGCACAAACACACTTTGCACAGGAGCCGAATCTATTACCCCTTTCACACGGACCGTTATTCCGGATTATAGAACCGGATTCGCATCCGGATTAGATCCGGTTTGTGTTCACACGGACAATTTTCGCTGCTGGCCACTGGTGAACGGTTAATTTCTGGCAACATGGCATTGGAAGAAATTCTTTTAATCCTGGTGTTGTTTTGGCTGCGCACAAGGATAGGGAGGAGGCGGCGAGCTAGAGGACGACGGGCAAAGGCAGTACAGAACATACTCTATGCGGTAATGGGGTTGCAGCGACAAATGCTGGTCTGCACAAGTTTAGCGAGTGCGCAACGTGTCTTACAAGGTACGAGAGTGGATAGGTCGATGTGGGTTAAGCACAGGAGCATGGCATTATTTCAAGATATCGTTCCTGGTTGGAGTGATCACGACTTTAAGTGCAATTTCCGGGTTAGTCGTGCAACATTTCGCTACTTAGTTAGCGAATTGCAGCCTCTTCTGCGTAAGCAGCATTTCTTGCATAGTCCCATTCCAGTAGACCAGCAAATTGCTATCACTTTGTGGCGATTGGGTACCAATGTTGAATACAGAACCATTAGTCACCTGCTTGGCATTGGCCTTTCCACTGTGTGTTGCATTGTCCATCAAGTCTGCAATGCAATTGTAAGAATTCTTGGACCACGTTACATACGAATGCCACAAGGAGAGAACATTGAAGTCGTTGTAGATGGATTCCTCCAACGGTGGCAATTTCCACAGTGTGGCAGAGCCATTGATGGGACACACATTCGGGGTCCCTTCTTCTGCCATATCTAGGTTTCGACTCAACGCAGTTTTAACGCGATCACCCCCCGGATTCACCGTATAATGCGGATTTAAAACCACCTCACCAGCAGGTTGCTAACCCGGATTCGGATTCGGTAATTAATCGCCGTGTGAATGCGAAAACCCACATTTATCTGGGTTTCAATGCGGATTAACCGGTCCATGTGAAAGGGGTTTATTACATCAGCAGCAACTTATTCCAGATCCAATAAATCACGGGTACGGGTGATACAAGAAAATGGACAATGTATGGCCGATCACCTCACCTCAGAAGCCGCCATTTTCCCCCACGAGTGAGGAAGGATCATCGTACGGGTACAGCTAGGGTTAGTATCAGACAGAAGGTACGGGCGTAGTACGGTGACCTTTTTGTGACGCATACCGCAAAGATTGACAGAACAACAGTACTAACCTATTGCTATTGCTAGCTAGCTACCTTAAACTTTAAGAGACACAAAGCATGCACAGCCTAACTACACTGCTCTTACGTGATATGATCGAAGGGCTCTCGATCCATTGGCACTATAGTAGCTCGCGTGACAAGCCACTATAGCTGATTTTTGTGATAGAATGATTCGTGGTTGTACAAGGTGGTATATAAATGGCAAATGGCGTGACGTCATAGCAATCCCCTTGTGTATTTTAAATATAGAACAATGACGTCATGCGGTTAATTATACTACCGTTGCATTGCGCAATAGCTTATTGCCTTGCGCAATACCATCCATAGTGCGCAAGTGCATGCTACCCTTTCGGCTCAAGCCGAGTCAGGAGCCTGCCATGCCGCCGGCGTTTAGCGTTTTGCACACTAGCTCTTGCTCCTTGTTGCTGAAGTTGAATCGGCCCAGTAGCGCATCACATACTTACGATTCCGCTTGAGGACGGCCTGTCAGGATCAAGCGTGAGGGTGCACTGGACCAGTTGGCTCTCAAGGACTGCATGCGCCAGGTGCGCAGTGTAGCTTCGACAGTTACCTTCTCTTGCTCGCTGTCGCTGTAGCCAACTTTGCCCCTCGTTATTGTCTATTGCGCTATTGCAATTGCGCAAGTTACTGTTACTTTCCTGGACATTAATTTCACACATGGTCATGCATGCGCTGTTCCTTTTTCCTTTTGAGTTTCATGATGTTGAGTTTGCTTATAATAATTGCTACTGCATGCTCTCACGCCTGCACATAGCTAGGCAGCTCATAATAGCCTCTGTTGTCTCCTCTGGGCATTCCAGCTATAGCAATAATTGCTCACTACAGTGCCAAGTAGGTAAATTCCCTAGCCACACCCCATTGACGGCTAAGCATACTTCTATCCAGGACCTGCTGCCTACCCTGCTATTCATCCATCATATCTGACTTTGCACTTCATGGCAGGACACATACACTGCTTTGCACACCTTAGTACATATCATACTGTTGTGACCATTATTTGCCAACATGCCCCTTCATACTCCCGCTTCCCCCCACAATGTTTTACATTTGTCTAGTAATTGCCAAGCCAAAAGGTGAGGCAAGTAATCGTGATGCGTTGTCGTCCCCCGTTTGTATATATGTATGTATGTATGTATGTATAATATACATATATACACGGATATACATATATTATATGTATATCCGTCCCAGTCAACCCGAGACACCTAGATTGCACAATAGCCCGGTGTTCTCCGCAGGCGCTCACGACAACAAAACGCTCTACTTGGCCACCATTGGCCATGAAACTGCTCAACACTCCACTTCATTGCTGCACACTGCATTCAGATTGTTGTTAACGTCGCCCATTGCTCCAGCGAGGGCTACACGCCTGTTGGCGATTCCGCCATATTGGCTGACGTCATTTGCCCTGCGTGGTTGGGAACACTTTCACTGTTCCCTCGGGTGAATCGCACAACGCGCATTGTGTTAGCTCAGCAGGGACAGGCTTCCCTGTGCAGTTCCAAATATGTAGGTGTCAATTGCCCAGCTGCCATCCGGTGCTTCGTCTGGCTTGCTATCCCTTCTTTCTGACAGCCAGTGAAAGCAGATTACAGTTCTATTGCTCAAAATGTACTTGCCCTGGTCGAGTTACGCTCATGCATTGTACTTCACAGAAATAGCTTTACATTTAATCAAGGCTGGTTGCATTTTAATGTTGCCCTAGTATAAAAATGGAGGGGAGGAAGCAGTCTGGGCTACGCGAGACTAACAGTTGTATACGTAAAAGTTGATTTGGTTGCCTTCATAGGTGTCAACCGTCCCAATTTAGGCGGGACATGTCTCACTTTGCCTACAGATGTCCCACTGTCCCACTCTCACCCCTCAATGTCCCGCTTTTGAAGTGTTCTAACTTAACTACTAGATAGCTGTTTTGTTGGTGCCCTGGATGCTGGTGGTGTGGAGCTTAAGGCACCAGCCTCGAGATAAGGTGATTATGGGATGTTCTAAGTTCGAGCCCAGATCATGAAAGTAATTTCAGTCCCTAACAAACATTGACAAACTGAACCAATTACAAACTATCTGATTTCAAAGGTGATACATGCAACCATTGTAACACGGTTTTCCTGCACATTGTGTTGAGCTGGTGAATTCCATGAGTAATTAAAGTCCAATCCATTGACCTTTCCAGCACGTCTGATACTGAGAAAAACTTTTGGCCTGCTTTTTGAGCCAATGTCCCGCTGTTTCAGCACATTTGTCCCACTTTGGTAAATAGCTAAGTTGACACCTATGCGCCTTTGGAAGAGGTAAGAGCAGGGGCTAATTGTTCTTAGATATTTAATATAATCAGATGTGTCATACAAAAGAGTATAGCTATGAGTTCCCATGATGTCACTTCCACCAGCATCTCAAGAGCATCATGCACCTGTATAAGTGTGTGTGTGTGGGGGGGGGGGGGGGGGAGGGGGGGAACTGTATTGGCAGACTACTGGACAGGGAGATCAATGCATGAATCAGGAAGGCGTCCAACAGTTTCCGGTGTTTGAGCAGAATCTTATGGTACCAGTAGAAGATCAAGATGGTATAGGTTGTCTAGGAGTCATCCTAGGAGTGTCAGTGCAGGCGAAGCAGAGTAGCATATAAACAAGAGCCAACACACAAACTGCTGAAACAATGGTAAGGAAGAGGAGGATGAGATAGTTTGCACACGTTGCAAGAACGAATGTAGGATGCATAGTTATAGGCAACTGTTGGTATGTAGGTTGGAGGCGGACTAGTGTGCAGCGGAGCAAAAGCTGCTGTGGGCAGACAGTATCACTAAGGATGTGAAGAGGTACAAGATTGACAAGGATTGGACAGAAATAGCATAAGAATGTGATGAGTGGAATGCTATTATTGAGAGAATAGTAGGTGAGTGAACATGGAAGCTGAAGAAAGAGAAACGGAACCACAGAAGAGAGAACACAGGTGCAAGCTGAGTTAAAGTATAAGGAAGTTGGTTGGCTTCTATGCCCAGAGCAAGGTAGGCCTTGTCAGCCATCAGAGGGACACGGCTCAGGAAATACTGACATGGCAGCATTGTGGTGGATAATCAAGTCCTGAACAACCACATGAAGTTCTTTAAACAGAATCCAACCAAACACAAGTGATCAGGGTGGAGGGAGTGAAGCACTCTCAGTCTCCTACTCTAATGTCAAATGGATGATGTGAGTGTGTGCATGCATGTGCAGAATGAGTTTTGTAGGATGTAAAGGGGGCAATTTGAAACTGACTGTTAACCAGCTAGACTTCCATACATTCATATACTGAAGAGTGGAGTGGACATGCACCAAACTAATCAACAGCAGTACCTCTTTTAGCAGTAAGCCTCCCACTGTATTGGGTAGTCATCTAGATCTTGTGAACCAGTTCAAGCAACTCCTCTGTTTGGTGCTTAGTCCAGCTCAAGTTTAGTTCCATGATCACTTCAACTGTGAGGCTGCCATTGCCTAATTCAGCAATGGTCAAAGATGGTCTGGTTGACTATGAGCTCTAGGAGTACATATATACACATAACATACATACACATTATTATGCATATCATATTACACACACACGCACACACACACACACACACACACAACCCTGCACCATGCTGAAAGGGGTGAGTTTACATTATAAACCCATGTTCCACCCTTATTTTGGGGGGTAAAATAAACTTCTGGAATAGCTGTTCCAAAATGCATGTTTAGGAGTGGTTGCCTAGCAGCACTAGCTTGGTTACTGGCCCACTGCTGGCAACAGCCAGGCTCAGTTTAGAACAAGGTTATTCATGGTTTATACAGTGCAGTACAAGAAATACCATACACAACTCATGACAAAGACTCTTTGCACAAATGATACGTAGTTCCGTACCCAACCCTGTCCACTGGCCGCCATTTTATTTGCAGTGGACAGGATTGGGTATGAGACTAATACAATGAACCTGTCTAAGATGGTCACATCACAATGTTAGGCAAACTAGTTTTGTTGTGAGATTGTATTAGTTATACCACACTCAGGTGTGATGCAATTGAATAAGTGATATCCACTCTCGGCCTTCGTCCTCGAGTGCATATCACTTAGCATCACAATTGAGCATGGTATAACTAATACGTACATATCACAGGGAGTTCCAGTGTGAGATATAACATATATCACACACAAGATATCACCCGGTTACCATGGTAACATGATCATTAGTCTTACTGGAGCCACCGCATGTCCCAAAGAGATACTAGTCAGGCGTACACTTGCCCAGCAGCACTTGCATGCACAATGGGCACAGCAAAGACAACAGTCCTATAAGGTTAGGTAACTTAAGTTACTTGAAGGAGTGTGCCTTAGCAACAGATTAAAGATTAAACAGTGACTAATTCGATGACTTCACGCAACAGTATGCGAATTACATCTACAATTAACTCACAATCTGATAGCTGGTAGTGATGAACTCCAAGGATGCTGCTAAATCTTGCATCCCACAGCTGGATCAGCCTTCAGTCACCTCTCAAATGCATACACGACCACCCTTAGAGAACATGTACAGTGGTCAAGAAGTGTGTTGAGCAATACACATCTAGGGTGGATCCTTGTCGTTCTTCTCAGGCACCTTGGGAAACGTAGCTATTCAAAGGCAAAAAAACATATTATGTGATAAAATGTTTCATTACCAAAAGGAAGTCCTAAATGGCGTCAGTATTCAAATGGCGTATGATGTGAACTAATTGTGCCTAGATGTAGCTAATTAATGCTAAAGGATGTTCCATTGTCAGAGAATGTGCCTTTGAAACTACTAACAACATGAGATATTTACACATAGTACCATAGGACGTGCACCAGGAGTACATGCATTCTGAAATCGACTGCAGCTAGCTAGTTACATCACGTAACATGTAACTGACAAATAAAAGCAATCATGTGCGAAATGGATATTTCTTACTCCAATGCATACTTGTCCAAGATCCTCCACTCTTTCCATCAACTGTGGAGAGACTTTAAATGGGCTCTGGGTGGGCCCACTCTAATATTTGGAGGGACGAACACATCTTGGCGGGGATTCCCCAACTGTATAAAAATGGCGTCGATGGAGTCGCCGGGTGTAGAAACACAGGTTGCGACGCAGTCAGCTAAACGTTGTATTATATTCTCCTGTTGTCGACTATTGTTTGCTGCTTCTCTCTTCAGATGGAGTTTGCCGTTCAAATGACCTGTCAGAGCTGTGTGGATGAGGTCAGAAAGATTCTCCAAGGTCGTCCAGGTGATTCATGATCAGTGTGCTAGTGTGGAGTGATCATATGAGAGAAGGCTGTTGCATCTAATATGCTAAGTGTTACATCTGTAGCTGTATAACACATACATACATTGCACATTTGTAGGTATGTGGCTGTGCATATGTGAGAGCTCTCCTCCACCCTAGCACTGTAACACACACAAATAGACATGTCACTTATTTACACCTGTATGAACACTCCAGCTGCAAGTTGTGTGATGTGTATTTTGTTTCTTGTGAGGAGTACAATTTAATATGTTGCACATGCACATACACACACACACACACACACACACACACACACACACACACACACACACACACACACACACACACACACACACACACACACACACTCCAGAGGTGAGAGATGTGTATGTCAATCTTGAAGATGAAGTGGTTCTGGTGAAGACCACCCTCCCATCAGCGGAGGTCAAGAGGCTACTGGAGAAAACTGGGAAACTGGTTGTGTTCAGAGGACATGGAGGCATTGGTCAGGAAGGTATGTGATATGAGTGATAGCTGGGCAGGTGGGGGTGAGGTTGGAGGGTTAGAGTGGAAGTGAGGAATGGGTATGATCAGTGACAGTCCAGGGCAGTAATGAGTCATCCTGTGGTGCTGCATACAATGGTATAAACGCAATCGTGAATAGAACAGCTAGCACTGGAGTGTATGTATGTGTGTTCCTTCTGTTGGTGCTACCACTTATACATGCATAGCTGCAGTAGTGCTAGTGTATAGTCACAGTGATTTCCATTGCTCATGCACACCCCTTTTGATTGCAAGAAAATTTAAATTTTTCCACTATTCCAGTATCTAATAGTTTATATTCAGATAGCTTGTCTTCCTCACCTGCCACCTCCTGCAGCTGTTGCCCCCGGTCACCATGGAGCTGCCGTAGCCATAATGTCTGGCGGTGGGAGGGTGAGAGGGCTGACCCGACTTGTACAGGTAAAATGGTCTGTTAATGTTTTATGCCATATGGCACTTTCTCAGTGACTAAAGATGTATTTTAACATATTTTATTACCTTGAACAAACATGTATGCTTCTTGGAGTGTAATAACTGTTGTTTTCAGAAGATATTGCTCATACCCTCTCCCTCTGTAGGTGACTCCTGAGCAGTGTGTGGTTGAGGGCACTGTTGGTGGTCTTGCCCCACATGAGGAACACCACCTCAAAGTACACACATATGGGGACATATCTAGTGGGTGTGACAGGTGAGGGTGCAAGTCATGTGACTGTCATGTGATCATGTCATGTGACTATCAGGCGATCATGTCATGTGATCAATAAGTGATTGGTGGTTGTAGTGTGTGTGTATTCATGTAGTAGATGCTAATTCAAGTTTTGTGTGTAGACACTGTAGTGTCCACACAAGTGTATGAACCCTTTCTCCTTGCAGTTGTGGTGATGTGTTTGATCTACCAAGTCAAGATGGTTCTCTACCAGTAAGCATACAAGCAGTCACACACTGCCATACGAACATACAAACGCACAAGAACACACACATTCACACAACAATGTTGTGTTTCCCTTCTTGGTATGTAGCTCTCACTTTCACAACTATCATTCCTCTTCCCTCCCTTCCTGTCCCCTCCCCTCCCCCCTCTCCTCCACTCCCCTCCCCCCTCTTCCCCCATGCAGCCAGCAGGAGATCTTGGCTCCATCACATCTGACAGCAGTGGTAAGGCGTCCTTCCAATTTGTGTCCCAACAGCTGAAGGTGTGGGAGGTCATTGGAAGGGGATAATGTGGTAGAGGCTCATGCTACGTTGTCTAGCAGGTTTATGAGGCGTTGATGAGCATTCACGTAGCTAAAAAGGATGGTTCGAGTAAAACGTTTCGACTACGAGGGTCTTCATCAGTTATAAAACTGTTTTGTAATGAAGACCCTCGTGGTTGAAACGTTTTACTGGAACCATCCTTTTTAGCTACATGAATGCTCATCAATGCCTCATAAACCTATTGGGAGGGGAATGTTGGTGCACTCCACAGGACCCTCCACAACCACATCCAACAGGTTAGACAACCTAACTTCACTACATTATCCTCACCTGGTCCACCCTCCCTCCTACCTCTATCCCACCCCTCCCTTCACCCCTCCCACCTGCCCCACCCTTCCCTCTCCCCTTCCTACCTGCCCCTCCCTCCTGCCCCACCTCTTCCTTCGCCTCTCCCACCTGCCCCACCCCTCCCTCTACCCTTCCCACTTGCCCCACCTCTCCCTTCTCCCCCTCTCTCTCCCCCTCCTACTGCCCCTCCCACTGCCCCTCTCCCCCTCCCACCTGTCCCTCCTCTCCTTCCCACCTGCCCCTCCCTCCTTCCCCTCCCACCTGCCCCACCCCTCCCTCTGCCCCTCCCTCCCCTAGACTGATGTGTGGTATCATTGCTCGTTCAGCTGGACTCTTCCAGAACACAAAGAAGGTGTGTACGTGTGATGGAGTGACCATCTGGGAAGAGGAGGAGGAGGCAAGGAGGAGGGAGGACAGCACAAGAGGAACAGCAGCACGGCTGTAGCAGACAGCAGACAAGTGATGGAGAATTGATGATATTGTTTGGTGTTTGTTTGTTGTCAACCTCTCCATTCTGTCTACCATAGACGTGTGTACTCAGCTGTATTGCGTGTGTTGTATTGTGTTTAATGAGCTGAAGTTCATCTGTTAACAGCTGGTGTATATCAGATCATATATAACTACATACACGTGTGTGTGACCTGATATGATGTACAGTTCTTGTTTCTTCATAATAATTATTACATTGTGTATGCTGCAATATACACGCAAAGTGTGCCTGACCATTAACTCTACATTGGCGCATGCTACTGTGTTTGTGGAGCCTCCTGGCCCATACATACCAACACTTGCCGTGAAGGATTATATACAATCTGGGGGGTAAGCTGCAGGGGCCAGGGGCTTTATTATACAAACAAGTATTTCGAGTTAAAAACTCGTGGGGCTGCCGCCCCAACTCAAAATACTTGCTCCCTTCGGTCGCTGCTCTGTCACTCACAATAGGTAAACATAACATCGCGTTATAATACCTCAGTAATTTCAGCACACACACATACACACACCACTATCACCAGACACATGAGACACACACACACACACACACACACACACACACACACACACACACACACACACACACACACCACATACACACACACACCACACACACCACATGCACACACACACACCACACACACACCACTATCACCAGACACATGAGACACACACACACACACACACACACCACTATCACCAGACACATGAGACACACACACACACACACACACACACACACACACACACACACAACACACACACACACACACGCACACACACCACACACACCACACACACACCACATGCACACACACCACACACACACCACATGCACACACACACACCACACACACACCACATACACACCACACACACACAAACACACACACACACACACACACACACCACACACACAAACCCACAACACATGCACAGAGAAATGTCCAGCAGACAGACACATGACTGCTTATAGCACATGCATTTACAGTGAGTAATTACAGAAACATAATGTACCAAGGAACCCACAGTCGCCAGAGTAGCTAGTGGTCTGTGGTGGCAAAAGCTACGTACGTTTGCTACAGCGCAGTACGCGTGGGCCAGATTCTGAAGAGCATTTAGAAGGGCAACCGTGCGAGTTAAGCTTTTCAACGCTAGAAACGGTTGAAGAACGTTAGCGTGCACATATCACGGCGTTCGCCAGTTTCTACGTTACTCCTGTCATGTGTACCAGGCGGCGGAGTGAAGTCCTCCGAGGCGGAGCGGCCATTATCGAAGAAGACGCAGGGCGAAGTCGATGACCTGTTGGGCGCTGTCTCGAAGCTGTGTCTTTGCCCGTTAACCAGAGGTGCTGTAGGAGTCTGTTCCAGGATCAGAGGCGGAAGAGAACGTCCAAAGTTCGCTAAAACGTCGTTTGGAAGCCGGTTTTCAAAGTCCCTTGGCCTCGCACACGGTCTACTTCCGGCCGAATAAAATGGCCGACAATATAAATTCCCTATACCCAATACTTCGCCCAATACATTCAATATAAATGTAAGCATTGACGTACAACCGTAGGTTGGCGTATTATATATATATATATATATCCGTAACATGAAGCCATATGAAAACGTCAATTTGAAAACAATATAGGGGCTGCCGCCCCAACTCAAAATACTTGCTCTCTTCGATCACTACTCTGTCACTCACAATAGGTAAACATGACATTGTGTCATACACCTCAATGACCTCAGCACATACACACACATGCACACACACGCGCGCGCGCACGCACGCACACACCACACAAGCACAGAGAAATCTCTACCAGCACAGAGTATTTATAGAAACGTAATGTACGAAAGAACCCACAGTCCCGAGAGTAGATAAGTGTTCTGTGATGGCAAAAGCTACGTACGTGGTTTGCTACAGCGCAGTACGCATGGGCAAGATTCCGAAAAGCATTTAGAAGGGCAACTGTGCGCGCTAAGCTTTTCAATGCTAGAGAAGGTTGAAAATGTTAGGGTGAACATATCACGGAGCTCACCAGTTTCTATGTTACTCCTGTCATGTGTTCCAGGTGGCGGAGTGAAGTCCTCCGAGCGGGCGCGGCCATTATCGAAGAATGCGCGGGGTGAAAGTCGATGACCTGTTGGGCGCTGTCTCAAAGCTGTCCCTTTGCCCGTCGACCAGAAGTGCTGTAGGAGTCTGTTCCATGATTGGCGGCAGAAGAGGATGTCCATAGTTAGCCAAGACGACGTTTAGAAGCCCGAAGTTTAGAAATTAGTTGCAGTGCATGCTGTCATAATAATATTGCCGGCCGGCAGATGGGTGGGATCTGGGTATGACGGAGACTACAGCTGATTTCAGAATGGTTGGCCAAAATGGCAAATGGCAGAACGTCACTAGTAGTTTTGCTGTTGAATTGCTATTACGTCACGCCTATTGTTCAGTATTGCCATTTGCTGTGACATCACGTCATTTGCCATTTGCCATGTTGGCCAGTCATTCTGAAATCAACTGTACATCTGAACAGCCAGGAACTGGCAGCTGCGGTGTGCTAAATATTGCCCAATTCCATAATATAGCCAGCAAGAGTAAGAGAACTTAACTATCAAAGCAACAGCACACCTCCCACCTGGCCCATACAGTCCTTGTATGGCTAAACCGCCCAGTTCACCTTCACTATCTTGACAGTCACCTGCCCAGCAGAAGATTACACTAAAAGCCGGCACCAGAGACTGCGTAATTGCACCAGCGCAAGAGACAAAAGTACCCCGTCACAGAGGCGGCTGTAGCAAGCAAGCATAAGAGACCTTAACTACCTACCAAACCAGAGACTGCGTAATAGCAATTGCGCAGGAATCAAAAGTAGCCCATCACAGAGACGGCTGTAGCAAGCAAGCGTAAGAGACCTACTTACGTACCAAAGATGGTAAACTATTGCGCAATGCAGCGAACGTTCCATATAAGGTAAAGTATTGCGCAACCTTGACGTACCAAAAACTATTGTGCAACCTTGACGTACCAAAAACTATTGCACAACCTTGACATACCAAAAACTATTGCGCAACCGCGACGTACCAAAAACTATTGCGCAACAGCGACGTGCCAAACTTCCGGTTTTCGCACCACCCAGATGAGAGGGGCTTCGCTTCGCTCGCCCCAATTATATGAATTGTATGTGTGAATCGTACATGTGCAATTGGGAAGCGCATGCTTAGAATAGGATTGTGTGTCAAGTGCAATGTGCAGTGACAGTCACCACATGCACTATGTTAGGTTCACTCTGTACTTCTTTGCCAATTTCTCTGCCAGTTTCCCACATCCTGACTTCCTCACTGCCTCCACCACTGTCTGCCATGTGCGAGGGAGGTCACCACTTCCTTCATACTCGTCCACCCACTTGGTAACCAGGTCTAGCATGCAGTCAGTGATCCTCTTGCTATTTTCACTCTCAATGCTGTTCAACAGTGAGGACTCAAAACGAAGAAAAGTGCCAAAACGTCTCCACTTTGCATCAAGTTTATCCCCAATTGCACCTAGCACATCTGTCATAGGAAGACAAGTTTATAAATGCATCCATTAAACCCAGTGTTTACCACCATTTGTACAATATGAACATATGTCATGTTTCAGTGCCCTTACCAGCTGGGTGGGTTACAGTTTGTACACTGGACACCTGCCCATCAGCAGTGGGCAATGAAACCGCTGCAGTGCATACATGATATTGTGAAAGGAAGGAATGGATATACTGCTGGAATACACAGACCCAAACAGCTTTGTGTATGTATACACATAAATGTGTGTGCGTGCACACACACACACACACACACACACACACACGCACACAATACACACACACACACAAACACACACATGCACACACACACACACACACACACGCACACACACACACACACACAGCATCAAGCCATCTGCACACTGTTGGAGGCCCTCACCAGTTGAGCTAGTTGCCACATTCCTTCGCTTTGAACTGGTTAGATCAGACCCATTTTGAGGACAGGGGTCACTTGGGATCTGTGAAACTGATCAACAGAGCACAATTCAATGTAACACTCAAACTACTACACACACTGCTTAACTCTTACAGTGACAGTGACCACACAATACAATTGATACATCTAGCTGTCTCTGTTACTGCTGACACAAGTAAACACTACACATTATAGTCCCCTCTAGTCCTCTGAACATAGTGGATGATGTGTTTGTGAACTAGTCAGTCTTCAGTCTCAACAATTACTAACGCCCAGCCCATAAAGCAGTGTAGCAACAGCGAACCAAATAGCAGAAGCAACCTAGCCTCTTCCATTGGGTAAAGTCAACTACAATGACCCATATACCAAAACACTTGTCATGCACACCGTCAGGCACCCGAATATGCTACTCCAGTTGGTAATACAGTAGACAAGCCATGTCACTACAAGTACACACTCCACACTGTACACACCCCACACTGTACACACCCCACACTGTACACACTGCACACACCCCACACTGTACACACCCCACACTGTACACACTCCACACTGTACACACCCCACACTGTATACACTCCACACTGTACACACCCCACACTGTACACACTCCACACTGTACACACCCCACACTGTACACACTCCACACTGTACACACCCCACACTGTACACACCCAATTGCATGCAACTTGATTAATATACCGTACTGATCGGTTGTTAAGTGCACCCTCCATATCAGCTCATATCCTCTGTTAAGCACACATTTTTTACTGTTTTTAGGGGCTGCCTGCGGCAGCCCCTATATTGGTTTCAAATTGACGTTTTCATATGGCTTCATGTTACGGATATATATGTATTAGTTATACCACGGCGCTGAGGTGTATATGGATTTTAGGCGCACGATGCCCGAGGGCGCGAAGCGCCCGAGGGCGAGTGCGTCTAAAATCCATATACACCGAAGCGCCGTGGTATAAGTGATATATACCCCGCCTAGCGCGTCTAGGCTCTTATTCGAAAGGCGGGCTTCTTCCAGGACGGCAGCTCTGAAGAGCGGCTGTCACGTTTTGTTGAATTCGCAAGAGCTGTGAAGTTTTTGCCTTTGTTAAGCCACTGTAGCAACATTCTAAGAAGCCAGTGAAGCGATTGAGGCATCTGCGTCGTTCTCAGCCTTTGAGGGTTCTTTGCGCTCACTGCTCGACTTTCTATTCTCCGTGAAACAGTGCGTTCCCACTGCTGCAGTAATTTTGAATGCCCTTGCGTACGAGTTTGCGCACGAGCTTGCTGTTTCTCGTTTGTACACTGTGCGGGTCGCGTACATGGTTTATCTAGCTCGGTTACAAAGCGCTTTACGTTGTTAGCTTGTGTGCATTGATTGCAGCGTGGTGGAGTGATGTATGAGGCTTTTCAATGCTTTGCGGACTCTCCCGAAGCAACGTAAAGTTGAAGCTGACTGCAAGTTGCTGCATTTGTGTGTGTGCTTTGGTGTGATTTGACACCTTCGTTGTTATCAATAACATTCCTTGTTATCTTTCACACCTTCCATATTTGGGCTGGGATATAACAGGATTTAAGCGCCCCTGTGCATATATATGCTTCTTAGCTCCTGTTATATCCCGGCTGGCTTGTTTACGCGATATATTTTCGCGCGGTTGCCACGGCAACGGGGTATATATATATATATTTTACGCCAACCTACAGTTGTACGTCAATGCTTACATTTATATTGAATGTATTGGGCGAAGTATTGGGTATAGGGAATTTATATTGTCGGCCATTTTATTCGGCCGGAAGTGGACCGTGTGCAAGGCCAAGGGACTTTGAAAACCGGCTTCTAAGCGACATCTTAGCGCTCTTTGGACATTTTCTTCCGCCTCTGATCCTGGAACAGATTCTTACAGCACTTCTGGCCGACGGGCAAAGACACAGCTTCAAGACAGCGCCCAACAGGTCATCGACTTCGCCCCGCGCCTTCTTCGATAATGTCCGGGCCGCCTCGGAGGACTTCACTCCACCGCCTGGAACACATGAAAGGAGCAACGTAGAAACTGGTGAGCGCAGTGATATGTACACGCTAATATTCTTCAACCGTTTCTAGCGTTGAAAAGCTTAACTCGCACGGTTGCCCTTCTAAATGCTCTTCAGAACCTGGCCCACACGTACTGCGCTGTAACAAACGTACATAGCTTTTGTCTTCACAGACCACTAGCTACTCTGGCGACTGTGGGTTCCTTGGTACATTATGTTTCTGTAATTACTCACTGTAAATGCATGTGACATAAGTAGTCATGTGTCAGTCTTTGCTGGAGATTTGTGTGTGTGTGTGTGTGTGTGTGTGTGTGTGTGTGTGTGTGTGTGTGTGTGTGTGTGTGTGTGTGTGTGTGTGTGTGTGTGTGTGTGTGTGTGTGTGTGTGTGTGTGTGTGTGTGTGTGTGTGTGTGTGTGTGTGTGTGTGTGTGTGTGTGTGTAGACCAGAGTGAAGGCTAGAGCTCACTGAGCTTAACCATTCTAGCTGTCTAGGCAAGCAACTCTGCTTGTTTTCTAGGTTTTTCCATAGTACTTAACCTAGTGACTAGTCTGGCAAAGTTTGGTTGCAATCCCATTGCTAGTTTTCAAGTTCTGGTTGTTTGTCCTGTTTAACACCTCTTGGAATGGATCAGTCTACACTCAAAGGCTGTTGCTTCTGCCACAATACTTTCAAAAGCCTAGGAAACCACTATAAGGGGTGTCCTGAGAGGAATGGGGCTGACTACCAACATCTGTTGTCCCAGAGAACCCTGGACAACAAATCCAAGGGGAAGGCTAAGAAGCTGCCTTGTCCTAAGTGTGGAAAGCGGTTTATTCGGCTGGAGGCACATCTAAGGAACAATGCCTCTTGTAAGAATATTACCCTCCCTGCTGAACATAGTGCCCCACCACCACCTCCACCACTTCCTGTGTCCTCAACTACTGCACTCAGCCTTTCACCTGCACCCAGACCCCAACCACCAACGTTGCTGCCCCGAGCCAAGCTCCCTACAACCCCTGAGCAATGGGCTGAGGTTGATGCGTTCATCCACACCAACATCACTCCAGCTGTGCTGCATGAGGGGGATGTCAACAAAATGCAGCATGTCATCACTCATGGCCTTTACACCTACTTGGTATCCAGGATTGGTGTCGTGTCTGACAATCATCACCGTCAACACCGCAGACGTGACAATGTGTCAGCATCCAAGCTGAATCCATTAGGGAGGCCACTGCTCAGAAGAAGCAAGCTAAGAAGGAGCTGCAGCAACTGAGGAAGAGTGGCACCTCTCCTGAGGAGGTCAGGCTGCTGGCTCAGAAGTTCCATCTGCTGGTCCGCCAGCATAGTAAGTTAGTGAAGGAAGCCAGACAACTGACTGCCAAGGTGTCTGCCAAGCAGCAGAGGAAGGAGTGCCACCATGACATCCACAAGTTTGCCCGCAGGATCCTGGATGAGGACAACTACGCCTCAGTTCAGCCATCCTTTAGCAGGGAGCAGGCAGAGGAGTACTTCTCCCGAGTGTACTCTGCTGCACCAAGACCTTCAGTCGACCTGTGTGGATGCCAGAGTGCCCTCAGCCATCCGTGCCCATGATCACTTCTCCCTTCACAGAAGAGGAAGTCAGTGCGGTCTATCTGGCCTCAAGTCCTCATCTGCCCCCAGCCCTGCTGACCAGACACCTTACACCGTCATCAAGAGGTGCCCTTCCCTTCTGCCTGCACTGCTGCACTTGTATAACTGCTGCTGGACCACCCAGGCCATCTCCACAGCTTGGAAGGTTGGCATAGTGCACCTGTTGGGCAAGAAGAAGGCAGCTGATGACCCCACCAACCCGTCCCACTTCTGCCCCATTGCCCTGACATCGTGTGTCAGCAAGGTCTTCACCAGCCTGGTGAAGAGAAGGTGGTTGTCGTTTATGGTGAGCAACAACTTCCTGAACACAGCCACCCAGAAGGCCTTCATTGATGGTGTGCCTGGCTGGATGGAGCACCACCTAAAACTCCTTACCATCCTCCAGGAGGCTCAGAGGAGAAGCAAGTCCCTTTGTGTCTGCTGGTTGGATCTGGCTAACGCATTTGGTAGTGTACATCACGACCTTATCGCGTTCTCTCTGGCCCACTATCATGCTCCTCCAGAGATGATTCGGTTGGTCTCCAACTTTTATGATGGCCTCACAGCAGTCATCTCCACTGACAAGTGGACCACCGCCCCCATCCAACTCCAGCTGGGAGTCTACCAGGGTGACCCTCTGTCGGTCATCATTTTTAACACCGTGATGAACACCCTGGTGGACTCTATCACCCAGCGCTGCACCCATCTTGGCTACAGCCTCAACTCCGTTTCTGGCAGGATCAACCTCCTGCAGTATGCGGACGACACCTCCCTCATTGGTGATGGGCCCTCCTCCTGTCAGCATCTGCTCAGCCTCACCGAGTTGTGGCTGTCCTGGTCTGGTATGCGGGCCAATGTTCCCAAATGTGTTGGGGTTGCCATCAAAGCCTCCACTGGGAGGGCCTACAACCCCAACCTCACCCTCAGTGGCCAGCCCATCCCCTACCTTGGTGACACCACTTTCCGGTTTCTGGGAGCACCAGTGGCCATCCACTCTACCTCAGCTGAGACCAGGGAACATCTCATCACTAAGCTGTCAACCATGCTGCAGAAGGTTGATGACACCGCCATCACACGCCAGCAGAAGCTCAAGATTTTCAAAGTCAGCGTCTGTCCTCGTCTAACATGGGACCTCTCAATCTCAGACCTGCCTGTCTCCTGGCTGCAGAACAATCTGCAGCCAATTGCCACCAGGTATCTGAAAAAGTGGAGTGGCCTGTCCAGGTCAGCCGACCCCAACCGCCTGTTTCTCCCAAAGTCCAATGGTGGGCTTGAACCGCCACACCTCGTCACTGTGTACAAGAAGATCCATGCAGCTAAAGCTGGGTCTCTAATGTACTCCAGGGACTCCACTGTTCAGGCTATTGCAACCCAAGATACTCTCCGTGAGGCCAACCTTCGGAGAGCCTTGTTTCAACCTCACCAGGAGGTGGTGGAGGTGATGAGGGAGGACCCTGGTGCCTCCAGGAAGTGTGTAGTCTCTCGAGTGAAGGCCAAGATCCAGGCTGAGGACACCGCAGCACGGCTAGCCCACACCACCAGCCTACCAGTGCAGGGGCTGACTGTGCGGGAGTTTGAGGGACGTGCAGCCCAGACCTAGTCCACAGCTATCTCAACTTTACCAGAGTGGTGCTTCAAGTTCGCCCTCAATGCGGTGACGGACACTCTTCCACACAATACCAACCTCTACAAGTGGAAGAAGCTGTCCTCACCGCGATGCCAGCTCTGGACCACATCCTTAACTCCTGCCAGAAAGCCCTTGACCTGAGGCGCTACACAGCCAGACATGACAATGTCCTTGCAGTCATTTTCAACTTCTGCAAGCACCACCTGCCATCGGGAATGCAGATCACAGCTGACCTTCAAGGCCAGTACAACTTCCCTCAGGACATCGCCATCACTGACCAGCGCCCAGACATAGTTTTCTGGAACAACAGGACCATCCACCTGGTAGAGTTGACTGTGCCCTTTGAGACAAACATCACCAATGTTGCCGTGAGGAAGGTTCAGCGGTACGAGTCCCTCAGGAATGCCTGCTCTCGCACCCACCTCACCAACATCATTACACTGGAGGTTGGGTAGAGAGGTTTTCTGTGCATGGAGGGCTTCCAGAGGCTCTACAGTCTGCTTCGACCCACGACCAAGGACAGGCAATGTTTCGAACTTGATCTGATTCGTCAGGTCATTACTTGCTCTTACACTATTTGGTGCAAACGTAACTGGTGTCAGTGATTTTCTTTCTTGCATGATAACTCTATACTGTTTTACTGTTGACTCATTCATCTGTTGTCTATTCTTTCTTCACCACATTTGTCTGTTTTATCTTTGCCTCTTTTTTCTTCTTTTTTATTCTTTTTTTACTCTTAACTAGTTCAGAGGTATCTTAACTATACTGTGCTTGCTTGTTTACAAAGCATTTTTTTGGCAGTGTTGAGTACCTGTATGTCACCTTCGTTAGTTTTCTTACTCTGTTGGTTTCCTGTATGCATTCTTGACCAGTCTTCGTACTGGGTTTGATTATAATAATGATTGGTGACATTTGAAAAAAAAATTGAGTGTGTGTGTGTGTGTGTGTGTGTGTGTGTGTGTGTGTGTGTGTGTGTGTGCGTGTGTGTGGTGTGTGTGTGTGTGGTGTGTGTGTGTGTGCTGACGTTACTGAGATATGACACAATGTCATGTTTACCTATTGTGAGTGACAGAGCTGCAACCAAAGGGAGCAAGTATTTCGAGTTGGGGCGGCAGCCCCACGAGTTTTTAACTCGAAATACTTGCTTTTACCCATTTGCTAGGTGTCCAGTGTTTTCAGGGGTTCACCCCTTCTATTAGGCACATAAAAGAACTATCTGGTAGCCTAGCCATTTGCCTGAAGTGTCACACAGATTATAAACAGTGATAGGGTCAGTCATGTGGTAGTCATGTGATAGTCATGCACACCGACCATTTGCATTCCCTCTACACTTTTACCAAGTGAATGGGTTTCATTTGTTCAATTAATTAGTCTTAGAATGGCCAATAATTACAAATGTGGATTGTGCCAACAGCACTATTTTGGACATACAGCACACCAGCTAGCTGCTTCACTGGCCTGGACCCCAGTGTCTGCTAAGTTGAAGTGCACAAATAGCCCCAACATCAATGTAAACTGCAGTAAATTGCCCTAGTGAAACACATAACATCAGCATATTTCACGCCATTTCCTCTACTGTAATTTAGGTAAGCTCCTCCCCTCTCCCCTCCCCCCATTCTTGCTTAACATTGATGCTGCTACCATTATGGAGAAGGGCTCGTCACAGGCATCAAAATATGTGCCATTCTCATCATTACAAGATCTTTTTGGTGTATCTTTGTCAGGTATGGAGATATAGTAATGACTTCTAGCAGTACGCATATGGTGTTAACAGTGTGGGATATGTACTGATGTTGTGGAGTGTGTACCATGGAGTGCGTACATGTGTAGAAGATCATACAAAGACAGAGTGGAAGTTGGCATTTTGTATCTTTGTATCTGCATGCTATCATGCCAGCTATGCATGAATCCACAGCTAGGTGCTGTACGTACCTGCTGACTGCACCTGGTTTGCATGACAGATGCCTTTCACTGACTGTTGCAAGCGTTCCACACTACGCTGAAGGTCTTCCTTCAGGTCTCGCTGACCACGCTGAAGGTCTTCCTTCAGGCCTTGCTGTCCACGCTGAAGGCCTTGCTGTCCACGCTGAAGGTCTTCCTTCAGGTCTTGCTGACCACGCTGAAGGCCTTGCTGTCCACGCTGAAGGTCTTCCTTCAGGACTTGCTGACCACGCTGAAGGCCTTGCTGTCCGCGCTGAAGGTCTTCCTGGCCTTGCAGAATGTCTTGCTGTCCACGCTGCAAGCCTCTCAGCATATCTACACCATTGCAAGAGGAAAGGGAAGATTTCGACAACACTGAGACATCTAAAGCACACATGCACACGCAACATGAAGCAGTGATGTACGTAAAGGGTATACAGATGAACAAGACATTTGGGATGGTGTAGTGACTCCAGAAGAAAACATTCAAAACAAGGAGGGTGGAGCAGCATTGCTCAGCATTACATGGAAACAACTGCATGGCCTTACGTTATCAGAGAAATTCAGGACACATTTCCAACATTACCCACAACTGGCATGAACTGTAAATGAACACTTAGATGTTGCCATATGTAGGGCTACATCAAACTGCACATGCCCCACACTGTACACACCCCACACTGTACACACCCCACACTGTACACACCCCACACTGTACACACCCCACACTGTACACACCTCACACTGTACACACCCCACACTGTACACACCCCACACTGTACACACCTCACACAGTACACACCCCACATTGTTGTACACACCACACACTGTACACACCCCACTGTACACACTCCACACTGTACACACCTCACACTGTACACACCCCACACTGTACACACCCCACATTGTACACACTCCACACTGTACACACCCCACACTGTACACACCCCACACTGTACACACCCCACACTGCACACACCCCACACTGTACACGCCCCACACTGTACACACCCCACACTGTACACACCCCACACTGTACACACCCCACACTGTACACACCCCACACTGTACACACCCCACACTGTACACACCCCACACTGTACACACCCCACACTGTACACACTCCACACTGTACAGTAGCGATTAAAGATACATAGCCAGCAAACCATATGTAGTATGCAGATAGCTCGTACGAGTAAATTTTCAATCGTGCGAGTAAAAATGTACTCGCATAACAATAACACTTCTTGAAGGCGTTAACGACGTTACGTAGCAACTTCGGGCATGCGAAACGATCTCAAATTATATCTGTCGGAGAGAAGATGCCTGGGAAGGCCAACGAGATCGGTGTGAAATGGCTGAATTCGAAAGATGCTGGGAAGACGAACCGCGTTTACGTTAAGCACGTTATCGGGCCGCGCGAGGAGATTGCAATCGGCAAGGAAGTCACCGTGAAGCTGAATGCATGACTCTACCAGAGTACGGTGGTCAATCTTCTGGACTGGATTCCTCCTAAGAAGAAGGAAACATCACGCAAGCAACAGAAGAAGGGGAAGGATCTGGAGCGGAAGAAGGCAGAACAGGTATATTTTATATACGAATATTACGTACGCTTGTATAATCTCGCTGCGCGTAAGCAAGTGTAATTATAGTCTTAGTAGTAGCTGGCTTCTTCCATACGCCTGTTCACTGTCCACCTCTCTTCTTACATTCTTCTTCAACAACAAGACACCTTCTTGGCTGGCAAGTGGGTCCCCTGCTTCTGGTTGTGAAGAAATTCAGCGTGAAGATGGCATTCATATAGTGACTGAGGACTCCACAGATGAAGATGAAGATGCTGCTACTCCCCTGAGAGATGTAACAAACACTCAAGGCAACATCCAATCTGGATGCCCCGTATCTTTGCCAGCTGTTCCTTCTGCGCTTGCTTCCTCACATCCATGTCATCCTCGCTCGCCCCCCACTCCTCCTCTACCACTGTCTCATCCTCCCCCGTGCCCATCTCATCTTCCCTCGTGTCCATCTCCTCCTTCACGCCCATCTCCTCCCTCACACCCATCTCATCCTCCCTCATGCCCATCTCCTCCCTCACACCCATCTCATCCTCCCTCGCCTCCCACTCCTCTACCACCACCTCATTCTCTCTCTCGCCCATCTTATCCTCCCTCGCACCTATCTTATCCTCCCTCACACCCATTTCATCCTCCCTCACACCCATCTTATCCTCCTCCACCCCCGTCTTATCCTACTTCACACCCGTCTCATCTTCCTCCTCCTCATCACTATCCTGTGCATCATTATTCCTCCCCACCTACACCATACTACTATTCCTCCCCACCTACACCATACTACTATTCCTCCCCACCTACACCATACTACTATTCCTCCCCACCTACACCATACTACTATTCCTCCCCACCTACACCATACTATTATCCTCCACCTACTATACATTATTACCACACACCAGCTCCTCAATACCCCCTTTCACCTCCCCCAAATGCCCACCCACCCAAACCAAAAACAGCTGCAAAGGAATCCAGTGAGGAGGCAGAATCGGAGACAGTAGCAGAAGCTGAGAGTGACTGGGTGGATTTTGAGTCGACCTTTGAGGATTATGGCCATGGTCCTCCACTGAAAATTCGGAAGGAGGTAGTAGACGAATGCTACCAGAAGGCCAACTCTAAGGTTAACTTGGCTGTGCAGCTCATCAAACAGAGCTATTCAAGAAGGGAGAGGGCTATGTCAAATTGTGCCGGAGATCACAGATATAAGAAAAAGAAGCTGTCACCACAGCGTATGCAGGCAGTGAAGGATGCACTGTTCTCCATTTATCCAGTCAGGCCGGGGAAGAAGGAAGAAAACCACTGGAGATCATACAGAATAGCGATAGACAGCAGCTGTAGGCAGTTAAATCGTTCCAAGAAACAGTAGCTACATTGTTTTAGAAACACTTTTTTTCTTCCTTTAGTAAGTTTGTTTTCATAATATATCCTGTATTATTGCCCTTGTATATACACTGAAGGATATGTGCTGTACCAATCGACTCACACATGAATGCATGTACAATAATACAGACTGCAACAGTATAAAAGATACAGCTGCAAGAAAATAGGTAATAGTAGATAATAGTATAATTATAACAAATAACAAGTATAACGTTATGTAGTATAAAACAGTCATTCTCCTGTAATTCCTCCTTCCTTTTCAATCACTTTTGGAAGGACATCATGGATATGAGAGATGTACCTAGCACACCTTGCTGGGGTCATTCTTTCTTTTCAAAAGAGACAGATTCCCTTTACTAGCTCTCTCTTTGACAAAGGCTTTACATGCCGCGCAATGTAATACTTCAATTCCCGCCACACTCTTTCGATGGGGTTAATGTCTGCGCTACTTGCTGGGGTGGGCCACCAATTGATTCCTTCTTGCGCATAAAATTCTTTTGCCTTCTTGCTGGTGTGTTTTGGGTCATTATCTTGCATTAAACGATATGCAGAGCCTTGGAACTTCTCTTCAAGGAAGGGCAAGAGGAAGTCATGCAGAATGCCAATGTAAACTGGAGCATCCATGGTCTGATCAAAGATGCAAATCTTTGTGGCTCCTCTTTTGGAAATGTCTGCCCAAACGTGCACCTTGAGTGTGTGCTTGGCCTGAGGTTTCAACTCTCTTTCCCTCCCAATCTTCACGCGCATCGTCTGGCTATGCCTCCTCAATTGCACTGATGATTCATCTGTCCATATAACGTTTTCAAAGTTGTCCTTTGTGTCTAAGCACATTCTTGCACATTCCACGCGCTTCTTCTGGTTCGTCTCTGAAAGCATTGGCCCGAATCGTGTCCTTACAACAGTCCATTGCAAGGATGTGCGCAGGTATCTTCGTATAGTTGGAGGGCTGATCTCCACTGCGAATTTTCACACCACAAGGCGTTGCAATTCGACAGAGGACACTTTGTCGTCTTCTTCAAGCTGCTGGTCCAGGTATTCCGCGATCTCACTGCTTTTTTTGAAGCTCGCCCACATCGTGGCTCGTCTCCTAGGCCACTCTGCTTCTCCCAGCGAAAGATCCACTTTCTGACAGTAGTCCGAGTTGTATCCCTTCCCTCCGCGTGCAGAATCCGTATGATGGAAGAGATATTCTGCCCTTGCGCACACAAGCTAACAATGCGCTGTCGTAAATAACCAGATAGAGGGGTAGACATGCTTTCATTCTACTGCTACACGGCCGATTCGCTCTCCAAGATCACACCTAAAGACGATTTGCGCTCACGAATAGTTAGAAGACTTACTCATACGAGTAACAGATCTGCTCACACAAGTGGTATTTTGCGCTCGATTGACACGCACATGGTATGGCTACGTATCTTTAATCGGTACAGTACACACCCCACACTGCACACACCACACACTGTACACACCACACACTGTACACACTCCACAATGTGCACACCCCACACTGAACACACCCCACACTGCACACACCACACACTGTACACACCCCACACTGTACACACCCCACACTGTACACACTCCACACTGCACACACCCCACACTGTACACACTCCACACTGTACACACCCCACACTGCACACACCCCACACTGTACACACCCCACACTGTGCACATCCCACACTGTACACACCCCACACTGTACACACCTCACACTGTACACACCCCACACTGTACACACCCCACACTGCACACACCCCACACTGTACACACCCCACACTGTACACACTCCACACTGTACACACCCCACACTGCACACACCCCACACTGCACACACCCCACACTGCACACACCCCACACTGTACACACCCCACACTGTACACACTCCACACTGTACACACCCCACACTGTACACGCCCCACACTGCACACACCCCACACTGTACACACCCGACACTGTACACACTCCACACTGCACACACTTCACACTGTACACCCCCCACACTGTACACACACCACACTGTACACACCCCACACTGTACACGCCCCACACTGTACACACTCCACACTGTACACACTCCACACTGTACACACCCCACACTGTACACACTCCACACTCCACACAGTACACACACATGCAGAGAAAGGGTGTGATTAGCGCAAACAGCCGAGTGACTTTGTGTTAGCTGGAACGTTAACAGTAATCCATTACTATATGGTCACTGAAACCACAGCTATCCATAGCATATCCATCCACGCAGGGGAGAAGGGCTCGTCACAGGCATCAAAATATGTGCTGTTCTCATCATTACAAGATCTTTCTGGTGTATCTTTGTACAGGTGTATCTTTGACAGGCATAGAGGTATGGTGTGTACAGTGTAGGGTGTGTACTGATGTTGTGGAGTGTGTACCATGGAGTGCGTACATGTTTAGAAGATCATACAAAGACAGAGTGGAAGTTGGCATTCTGTATCTTTGTATCTGCATGCTATCATGCCAGCTATGCATGAATCCACAGCCAGTTACTGTACGTACCTGCTGACTGCACCTGGTGCATGCTTTCCAGTCGACATATTATGTCTATCTGGCCTTGCAGAATTTTTTGCTGTCCATGCTGCAAGCCTCTCAGGATATCTACACCATTGCAGGAGGGAAGGGAAGATCTTGACAACACTGATAAACATAAAGGGTATACAGATGAACAAAACATTCAGGATGGTGTAGTGACTCCAGAAGAAATCCACCTTGAAAATTAGCAGAAAACATCCAAAACAAGGAGGGTGGAGCAGCATTGCTCAGCATTACATGGAAACAACTGCATGGCCTTACGTTATCAGAGAAATTCAGGACACATTTCCAACAATGCCCACAACTGGCATGAACTGTAAATGAACACTTAGATGTTGCCATATGTAGGACTACATCAAACTGCACATGCCCCACACTGCACATGCCCCACACTGTACACACCCCACACTGTACACACCCCACACTGTACACACCCCACACTGTACACACCCCACACTGTACACACCCCACACTGCACACGCCCCACACTGCACACATCCCACACTGTACACCCCCACACTGTACGCACTCCCAATTGAACCAAATTCCCAGTTAAAGTTGTACATGCTTAATTAAGTTCATGACACAATACACATTTTTGACACCATGGCTGTTTTGACCATATAAAAAGTGGCAACTTAGTTTTGGTTTGGAAACCTACTGCACAGCAGCGAAACTTCCCACACAGAGAGTGTACTATAGAGACAGCCCATTTCTCCTTGGTTGTAGTCTAAATCACCAGAGGTATGTCACAGAATGGTGTGCTTGATAGAGAGTAAAGCAAATTTGACTTTAGAATTGTCTCAGTGGCTTTCGATTGTAGCATTAGGGGCATAAACTAATTTCCCTTCAACTGTTCGTAGCACACCTCTCAAAGTTTTCCTGGTATAATGGCTATCATGTGAAGATAGCTCAGCCATCGTACAACATCATCATTGAGCTGTAATGGTGCAAACGTTCCCTTGCCAAAATGGTTCTGCTGGGCCAAAAACAGCAGAAAATGGCTGCCATAAAGGTTCCACCGTAGTGACAAAGTTCCTCTCGTCTCCCAATATTCGTTGTTGTGGTGGATCTTGAGTGCTCAGCGAAGACATGTCAGCTGAAATCGTCTATTCATTGAACAAAATTGTCCAGTCATCGAACAAAATCGCTTATAAATCGAATCAAAGTGCCCATCCAATGAACGAAATCACCTTTTCATCAAACGAAACATGTTATCCTGGGTTAGAAATGCATCCCAACTTGGGAAAGATGTCAGGGTACAAGTACACGGCGAATCTGACCGTCAGTCTGTGCTGGCATTGGTGGTTTAGCAGAGGGGAACCATTTCGGTTACTGTTTCGGTTCTATGGGGTCGGGGGGGGCTAATTATGGGGAGGCCAAATGTGGCATGACAGAGCACCGTTCTGCTGCCTTATTCGTACCACCCATTTATGAGCAAATAAGTTATGTCAATATGTAGTATGCCGTGTACAGCATGGACTTCGCAGTACCACTGTCCTGTGAGCTCAGATAATTCCACAGCAGTTCAGAATGCCTATGAAATCATCACAAAGAATCAGTAGTTTGCATTGTTAAGGCATTCTGAAGTCCTCTGGGATTATCTGAGCTGACGGGAAATTGTACAAATTAATATACAGTAATAGCTATGTACATAGTACCGCAATTTTTTGGGCAAAGGTGTCCTTATATTGTTTTCACGTTTAGGTATTCGTCTGGCTTCATGTTCGTAATGGACTATGTATGAATGTACATAAGAATATATCGGGCAATTCAAGATGGTGGCGCTCGAGGTCTACGCTTTACAAGGCTCACAATCATCGCAAAACAAACATGCACATAACAAAAACACGCATGTGGGACATGTCTGTTTTGTTTACACAAGGAAATATGACACCTGAAAGGTGTGAATTCCTGTGTTGCCATGGCTACTCGAGCACTGTCACGTGTTATCCGTGTGATTTGACAGGAAGTTCTGGAAGAAATCACCTTAATTAAAACATAGTTTATGGCTGCTGCGTACGTGCTTCAAGACGGGGGTAAGTCAAAACGTCGAGCTTTGATAGAATTGTTCGTGCGGAACAGCCGAATGGCAAGAAGTAACACAGCATTGTCAGCCATCTTCGGAAATGTCACAAGAATATCACGTGTTATCCCATGCTAATAGGCCTTCGCCTTGTGCTTTCAGGAAAACGTCGTGTCGTAGTCGTTGACACGGTTTCTTGCCGAAATCAAGACTGAAACGGTTAGTCAAGTAAATTATTCTAGCTTTCGCGAGAGGGATAATGCTTTGCATTTTTCCTATCTAGAGTTATGCGACCCAACATTTTCATGACCACTAAGCTGTGATAGTCTTCTTGCTGTAACTTGTCAACAGATCGCTTTAGCAACTTATCCCTCTCGCAAAAGTTAGATAATACGAATGCGCATCCAACGATACCCTTCTTTACTTGCTGTGACTTTTCCTTGACTACGACATCGGCATTTACTGCTCTTTCAGTGGTTTTGCAATTGCCGGTACAACTTGCTGTACCACAGTATTAGTAACGACGCTTATTCACAGTGTTACAGAGCGATCCCTTGTCTTCCATTCGGTGTTTGTCCCACTAAGATCCAACAAACCTGGTATGAGATATTATCAAAAATACTTAGGCCAAAATCGGCCGTGCATTGTAGACATAGCCATGTCCCACATGCGCAGTCCACATGCACAAAACTCATCTACTCACACACACATAACATACACACACACACTGACCGTGTTCAGGTGGCCGTCCCTCTCCAGCGGCGTGCCAGCAATGTGGTCTGGAGGAGACAACTCCTTGTCTTCCAGTTCGTCTTCTTTTTCCTCCTCCTCCTCTACATCGTCTGTACCTTCTAGCTTGTCCTCCTCCTTCCCCTCTTCCCCAGCAGGACGAGGGTAGGCCAAGAAGGCCAGGACGAACAGAAGGAGCTGAACAAACTCTAGCTTCATAGTCCACTGGACAATAACTTTTGTCTGCAAACGAAAACGAAGAGAAACGCGCATGCTGACCAAAAATTAACCCGAGCGTGGCCCATTTCTGACATGTGCTTATGAGTGCAGGTATTCATGTATGATGTCATTGCAGCATATTTGGAGTACCAACATGGTCAGCTGGTGGCCTCTCTGTGTCCGTTCTTCAGATCCGATAGACACACGAGGGAGTCTGCCGTGTGTCTACGTTCAGATGTGTCCGATCTCTGAGCTGTGCGTTGCCTAGAGACCAGGTAGGTGTACTCCTACATCACTGGGTGATTGTCTACCCTTCTACTGTTTTACCTACTTGGGTAGAGCGGGATTTCAAAGTCAACTAGCACTCAACGAAGAACAGCAAAACCCTTCTCATAACGCATCATAACCAAACCTCGTCTGTTACGACCCCCTACAAGTAAAAACGTTGTCAGAAGGGGTTGGCATTACAAAGATAATGGAGATGTTCAAAGATACCTTCCGTTTAAGTCCCACGTTGAAATGTTGCCTCTGCAAAGGTCGCCGTGTCAATGAAGTCCTGAAGCAACCCACAATGTTTTTAGGCTGAAAGGCACATTGTTCACTATCAACCCCACTGCTCAAAAACGTATTTCTGGCATATTCGTGTACACAAATCCAAGTTCATATTAGGCCATTACAGCTGAGCCAAGGCAAAACTTTCTCAGAGGTGAAAGAAAGCACATACGTATTGTGATTTTCATGAAAAGCAAAAGGCTGTAGATACAGAGCTTTATTGCACAGATGATGAAGGAGAGAAAGTGAAGGAACACGCCTGCAATGAACATGTGACCTAAACTTGGCTTCAATCCATGTACAAATGTCAAGGAAGACTACTAAATCCCAGACAGCATCATATCCTATGCCAATCTATGTATACTGTACTTTCATGTACTGAAATCACTGTCAACAGACCTTTATGCTGGTGGTTGCTACATGTATGTGTGACATTGCATGCATTTCCACTGCTGTATGGTGTAAGTGCTCCATGTATACTCTTATACAAAATTAGAAACAAGGAAACAAATACACCCACTCTCACACACACACACACACACACACACACACACACACACACACACACACAGACACACATACACACGCGCACACACACACACACACACACACACACACACACACACACACACACACACACACACACACACACACACACACACACACACACACACACACACACACACACACACACACACACACACACACACACACACACACACACACACACACACATTCTAAGCTCACACTAACCTGCAAATACCCATACAACTACATACCGTAAATATTCTAAAAATTCGTAAATTCATTTCTAATTACGTACATACCTGTTGACTTATTCTCTAATTTTTCCATCTTCTGCAACACCTCATCACGGTGTTGAGGCAACTCTTGGCTCCACTCTACATTAATATAAACAAGGAAAGAAATACACCCATTCACACACACACACACACACACACACACACACACACACACACACACACACACCTTGGACCTTGGACCTTGGAAGAAGGCCATCCATGGATGATGCCTTTCCACCACAAAGTGGCAGACCGAACAAAAATGATTATGTTTGACTTGGCTGTGGAACTCGTCTGCCACGAGGGCGGGTCGTCACACACTTGTGTCTAGCAATATCCTGTCTCCTTTTGAAGGATCTCTGGCAGGTGTCACATACGAAGTTAACCACTCTGTTCTCTTTGTCTTCCCTGAGAGTGCTACCAGTTGTATCTGGGAAGTGCTTGGCTCTCTCTACCTCGACTCGCTTGGTGGTGCATGCTTCTAGTCCTGCCCTGCACTTTGATCTCCAGAGGTCTCTGTCTTGTGCTGTATGGAACCAGCTACTTTCAGCAATGTCGAGTTTCTGTAGGTCTCTCCTCACCCGATCTCTCCACCTCAACTTTGGTCCATGTGCAGGTCTGGGCTGGGGTAGCCATCCAAATAGCAACTTCTTGGGCAAGCGGCTTTCGTCCATCCGAGCTAGATGACCTAACCAGCGTAGTCTGCTTGCTGATACATAGTCTTCCAGGGATTCCTCCATTCCAAACATTTGGCTCACCTGTACACTACTGATGCGCTCTGACCTCTGACGAGATGTCGATATACCTAGGATAGATCTAAGGCATCTGTTGTGGAAAACTTCTAACTTTCTGCTGTTATCTCTCTTAGCAGGCCACGTCTCTGCCCCGTACAACAACACTCCCAACACTATTGCACGATACAGGAGCCTTTTTGTAGCTAGCGACAGGTCCTTGTCTGCAAACACAGGTCTCTTCAATGCACCAAACACTCTCGAGGCTTTGGATATCCTGTTCTCCACCTCCTTCTGTACACTCCCATTTGCTTAAATGATCAACCCCAGGTACTTGAACTCGGTTACTGTTTCAATGGTGCCCCCTCTGATGTTAATAGGCTGCAGGTCATTCTCTTCACAGTCCACACCTGCTACCAGTAGCTTGGTCTTAGCTACACTCACTGACAGTCCCCATTCTGATGTCACCTCTTCCAGTGCATGAGCTGCCCGCTCCATGCTCTCTCTCGTTGTACCTACTGCTGCAGCATCATCAGCGAACAGGAACTCTGTTACTGAGAGTGATGATGGGCTCCTTGTTCTCTCGCCAATGAGCTTCCCTCTACACTTGTACAAGATGTCTACTCCAAAAGGTTTGCATCGCTCTCGCCAGCACATGATTACCATGTTGAAGTATAGGTTGAAGAGCGTAGGTGCAATAGTGCATCCCTGCCTCAAACCATTGTTTACTTCGATCTCTGGTGTTGTCTCTCCTCCGCTTAGGGCCACTTCTGCCTTCATTCCATCGTGCAATGATCTGATGAGGTTGATCATAACTGCAGGTATGCCGTACTTCTGCAATACAAGCCACAGAGCTTGACGAGGGATAGAGTCATAAGCCTTCCTAAGTTCCACAAAGAGCATGAACACCTTAGTGTTGTGTTCTCTCGCTTTCTCCACTAATTGTCTCGCACAAAAGATCATATCAGTACACCCTCTTCCCTTTCTGAAACCGCACTGTGAGTCCGGCACCACTTCTTCCACTACCCCTTGCAACCTCTTCTGGATAATCTTCGCAAACAGCTTTCCTACTACATCTAAAAACTAATCCCCCTCCAATTGTCACAAACAGTTAGGTCTCCCTTCTTTGGTACTGGTACTAACACTGCATCCCTCCACTCTTCTGGTACTCTCTCCTCTCTCCATACAGTACTGAAGAGGTCATGAATGTTAGCCATGGTGTCAGGTCCACAACTCTTCAGCATTTCAGGTAGAATTCCATTTTTCCCGCTAGCCTTGTTCGTGTTCAAACTATCCATTGCTTTGCAAATTTCCTCTTCTGTTGGTGGTTCGCTCAAGTCATCTCGTTGTGGATACTGGTGTTGTGCTTGTACAATCTCTTCTGTGTACATACTGCTAACATTTAGAACCGCATTAAAGTGATCTTGCCATCGTTGAAGTGTCTCTACAGGTCCTATACAAGGCTGTCCATCTTGTTTCCTAATCACTCTTGGTCTCACTGGCTGCATACCACTTTTTCCCTTCTGAATGTCTCTTATGCCTTTCCATACATCTCGTCCAGCTACCCCTTTCATCATTCCTATCTCCACTTCTTTAGCTTTTGCCTGAAACCATTCATTCTTGACTCGCTTCACTTTTGATGCCACCAGTCTTCTCTGTACAACATATCATTGCCTGTCACTATGATGTTGCGTCCCTAATCACTTGTTGAACAGTAGGTTACACTTGTCAATGTGTTTCTGTAAGATAGTTTCATTGTCTTTGAACCAATCTGGTTGTTTTCTCTTCTCGTAACCCAGGGTTTTCTTCGCTGCCATCACCAAACCATCTCTGAATGTTTCCCACTTCTGTAACCCGCCTGCTTCATTTTTCCAACCAGCACCAACTTCTTCTCTCACTGCCTCATTGTACCTAGCTTGAGTGCTCTCACTGCGCAACACTGAGACTGCAAACCTCTTTCTGGATGGTTTTCGCGACATTTTGGTTGAGGCCTGCAACCTCAATTGAGCTCTCAACAGTTTGTGATCAGTCCAGTATTCTGCAGAACGCAGAACAGTGACATCACAACAAAAATTTCTCTGTGTCTTTCTCATGATGACATAATCAATACAATGCCACTTTTTGCTTCCTGGGTGTTGCCACGTGTACTTGTGTATGTTCCTCTTTTCAAAAGTTGTATTCATGATGACCAGCTCATTTACAGCACAGAAGGATAGAAGCGCTTCTCCACTCTCGTTCATTTTGCCCACTCCATGACAACCCTTCACTACATTCCAATTAGATGTAACAGTTCCTGTCTGCCTCTCACTACTACCTACTCTGGCATTGAAATCCCCTAGCAGCAACAGTACATCATCTTTGGCAACACCATCTAGAGTTCTCTGAAGATCTGTGTAGAATTCCTCTTTCTTCTCTTGTGAGGATCTATGTGTTGGTGCATACACACTAAGAATGGTGGCATGTGTTGGTCTTATAATATTTCGTCCAATCTGTCGTCCACTTCTATCATCAAGCTTCACTCGAGCCATTATGATCCTGGAACTAACTCCTTTCCACACTTCTCCAGCTCTCCTCCATGCATCTGCTAGAAGTGGATCCAGCACAATCCCCACACCCTCATTGCGTTCTATGATGTCTCCGTCACCTGGTATTGGACGACCTGAGTGTAGTATTGTGTACCCTTCTATCTCGTATATATTTTGACCAAACCATTTCGTTTCACTGATTGCTGCGATGTTAATCTTAAATTTCTTGAACTCCCGTACCATCAAAGAGGCTTTTCGATCTACAGGTACTCCCCTATTCCCTGGCCTTGCTACACTGGTTGCAATACTACCTTCTGCCTCCACAAGTGTTCTCATGTTCCAACAACCGATGTTTAACCTGTGACGTCGACGAGAACAAATGCGACTGTCACGGCTGATTGATTGGTCAGTCATTTGTGTTCAGATTCTAGTGCAAACTTGAATACACACTGAGGGCTTGCAAGACCACCGCAGTGCAGAAACGACAGGGCCTTTCACGCAGCAACTGACAATGCCAGAACGAATACTGCGTGATAAGAAGGTCCTGTAGTACCAGCCACGTTCACCAGCCAGTTGTAGCTTGGCCGTCGGGCGCCTCAAAGAGTGCGACTGGGTTTCGCCCGAGTGGTCGGACGTTAGGGCCGTCCGCCGAGCCCGGTGTGCTTATGGTGTAGGGACAGGTGTCGTAAGAGGACTACGCGAGGGCAGGCAACATGTGATCTGTCGTCAACAGCCCAAAACTTCTCCCCGAACGATCTCACCTTCAGTGCCGTAGTCTGCTGTACTGTTGGCATACCTCACCTCCACTGTTGTCGCCGTTGACGCCGTTAGTTCGGGCAATCCACGCACGGCTGCGATCTCGTCAACCTCTCCACTCAGAGAAAACTGCTCTTCGTCCGCCCAAAGCGACTCCGAAGCCTCCTTCAGCAGCTTCTCTTTGCACGCGCTTTTTCAAACTTCCGCCATTTTGCACACACAACACACACACACATAGACACACACATACACATACACACACACACACACACACATAGACACACACATACACATACACACACACACACACACACACACACACACACACACACACACACACACACACACACACACACACACACACACACACACACACACACACACACACACACACACACACACACACACACACACACACACACACATTCTAAGCTCACACTAACCTGCAAATACCCATACAACTACATACCGTAAATATTCTAAAAATTCGTAAATTCATTTCTAATTACGTACCTGTTGCCTTGTTCTCTAATTTTTCAATCCTCTGCCACACCTCATCACGGTGTTGAGGCAACTCTTGGCTCCACTCTACATTAATATAAATAAGGAAAGAAATACACCCATTCACACACACACACACACACACACACACACACACACACACACACACACACACACACACACACACACACACACACACACACACACACACCCAGACAGACACACACACACACACACACACACTCACACCCAGACAGACACACACACACGCACACACACACACACACACACACGCGCACACACACACACACACGCACGCACACACACACACACACACACACACACACACACACACACACACACACATTCTAAGCTCACACTAACCTGCAAATACCCATACAACTACTTACCGTAAATATTCTAAAAATTCATAATTTCATTTCTAATTACGTACCTGTCCACTTATTCTCGAATTTTTCTATCTTCTGCAACACCTCATCATGGTGTTGACGCAACTCTACAAAAATATAAACAAGAAAACAAATACACCCATTCACACCCATTCACACACACACACAGACAGACAGACAGACAAACAGACAGACAGACAGACACACAGACACACCACACACACAACACACACACACACACACACACACACACACACACACACACACACACCTCCTCCTCCTCCTCCTCCTCTGTACACCTTGTCCATTAAGGACGTTGGGCAAGATCCAAGACACAACGTTATAACACTACGGCAGTCTAAGTCCAGTAAATGAGAGAGCTCCACTCATCTCGGTCTTGTACTACTTGTTGCCAGTTTGGTATAGATGCTAGGTCTCTGTTCAGTAGCTCAACCCATCGCTGTTGAGTTCCACCAGGCTGCCCTTGAAGTCACTTCCTTCTCCACCTTTCCAGTTGCTTCCACCTGACTACCAAGGTACGAAAAGCACTCTTTTTTTGCAGTGCATGGTTCTGAAGCATGATTGGTGATGGAGCTGCTTCTTCCTGTTGTTCTCCAGCTATGAGGATCTTGGTTTTCTTCCCATTGATGTTCATACCCCATCTCTTGCATGCATTGTCTAACACATTCAGCATGTGCTGGAGTTCACTCCTTGTTTCTGCAGCCAGAGCTAGGTCATCTGCATACATAATGTCATGGATGTCTGCTGAAGCCTCAGTCTTGTCTCGATAGGATAGGAACAGCCCACCACTGGTGGTGTATTCCACATGCAGTCCTCCTCAAGAGTCTCATCCATGTCCTTGACGACTCTGTCCATAAAACAGTTGAACAGGAAAGGAGATAAGACACAACCCTGTCTAACCCCAGTCTTAACCTCAAAGACCTGGGATTCACCATCTTCTGTCCTCACCTGACACTGTGTTCCTGTGTAGAGGTCTTGGATAATTTCCACTAACTGCTGTGGCACTCCATATGATCTCAAGACAGCCAGCATGGCAGTACGGTTCACTGAGTCGTACGCTTTGGATAGGTCAACAAAACAGAGGTGAACAGGGACCTTGTACTCCACTGCCTTCTCCAGTACCTGCCGGGTCACCCATATCTGGTCAATAGTCCCACGGCCTTTTCGAAAACCACACTGAGTCTCTGATAGCTGGGGGTCAATCACTGCTTGCAACCTCTCCAGCAAAACTAGAGCGAGTACCTTTCCAGGTACGCTGAGCAGTGATATTCCTCTGTAGTTTGTACACTCCTTTCTGTCCTTCTTGTGAAGGGGTACAAGTGTGGAATCTTTCCACTCCTGCGGCACTCGTCCTGTCCTCCACACCTCTTGGATCAACTCCAGCAACCAGTTAACCATTGTCTCTCCTCCCTTCTTCACTAATTCTGCTACAACTTTTGCCGCCACCTGCTGCCTTGCCGTTCTGTAACTTGTTAACAGCCCTCACCACTTCCTCCCTGGATACTTCGGGTGTGTCACTTTGTGAGTGGTCCTCCAACGCCATCACTACCTCTTCCTCTAGATCATTCTGCACATTCAGCACTTCTGAAAAATGCCTCTGCCATCACGCTAGTTTCTCTTCTGCTTTGTGAAGTGGTCTGTTGTTCTCATCCAAGATTATGCTGGTTGGTGTCACTCTGCTCTGGATCAATGATCTCATCTTCTTGAAGAAGCTGCCCTGCTTGTGTTGTCTTATGTCTTCTTCCATTTCTTTCATTATCTCATTAAGCCACTTCTCTTTGTCTTCCTTGATAGCCCTTCTCACTCTTTTGCGGCACTTGCTGTACTGTTTTTGTCTGTTCTCATCACTGCGTACTTCCTGCCATCTCTGGAAGGCCATGCGCTTTTCCTCAATCAGTTCCAGGGTATCTGCTGTCATCCACTTTTTCTTCACTGGTCTCCTTCTTTGTAGGTGAAGTGAGGGCTTCTCGGCTGGCTCAGGCATCAGAAAGGGTTGGTTCTCTAATACCAGCTTCACAACAGGGTTGAAAACCTTGCCGACGTTTTGACCAGATGCTCTGGTCTTCTTTGATCTTCGCTCTGAAGAAGACCAGAGCATCTGGTCGAAACGTCGGCAAGGTTTTCAACCCTGTTGTGAAGCTGGTATTAGAGAACCAACCCTTTCTTTGTAGGTGCTGTGTTGCTGCTTTCACTATTGCCTCCTTCATTTCCGTCCAGCTTTCCTCTACATTACCATGTCCCTTCCTGTTGTCAAACTGCTGTTGGATGGTCTCAAGGTACTCCCCTTGTCTCTCTGCCTGCTTAAGGAGTTCCACATCAAAACATTTGCCTGGCTTACCATTTGCTCTTCTCTTCAGTTTCAGACGTAGGGATACAATCACTAATCGGTGGTCACTGTCGATATCTCCTCCTCTGTACACTTTCGTGTCCAGTACTGATGGTCTTAGTCTCCGCCTCACAAGGATATAATCCTTGAGGCTTGGGCTGGCTCTTGAGTTGGGTGGATACCAAGTAGCTTGATGAATGTGCTTGTGTGGAAATAGGGTGTTCATGATGCACATTCCATTTGCACAGGCAAATGACACAAGTCTCTCACCATTGTCACTAGTTTGTCTGCTCAGGCCATGGGGTCCTACAACTCCTTGAACACTCTCACTGATCGCTGCATTGAAATCCCCCATCACCATAACAAGTCCATTTGCAGAGCCCATTGCATAGTCGAGGTCTGAGTAGAACTGATCTTTCTCTTCCACACTACTCTGTTCCGTGGGGGCATAGGACACGACAACTGAAATTGGGCCTGCTACCGTGAGAAGTTCCACTGCCAGGACTCGAGATGACACTGCCTGGTAATGTCTCATGGCATTCCGTGCATGTCGGGACAAAGCAAGCCCTACTCCCTCCCTTGAACTACCGTCCTGTCTACCTGAGAACAACGTACAGTGACCAGTACTCTCATCTAACATCACCTCCCCCTCACCTGGTAAATGTGTTTCCGTGACAGCAAGAAATGACAGTCTGAACCGCTCCATCTCACCTGCCAGCTGCTCTGCCTTTCCTAGACCTCTCAGTGACCTTACATTCCATGTCCCACCTCTCTGCACCTCACGCGCGCTGAGTAGCCTGCTAGGTACTGATCTTCACTTGGGCCTTGACTGGTGCTGGTATTGAGTGCTATTCTGCCTCACTGTGTTGTCTGTGCCACTGAACTGCTGTCCTGAGCTGTTGCATGTACCTCTGGACACCTTTCTAAAGTCACCGTGCGTCCGTCTGAGATGTGTCCGCATAGAGTTAGAATTGGAGTAGCAAGCTGTGCATAGAGGACACTTCGTTGGTTCTCCTGGACATACCGTGAGTACTTCTGCGCTGGTTATTGGCTGCTGCTCCACGTTGGTCAACGTTCTAGCATGAGCTGAGCCGTTGTCTTCATCTCCGAGCCTCTCCCTGCCTTTGCGTGTAACATCGCACCTAAATCCTGTTCTTGTTGCCGAACCCATCGTAGGTGAGGTGGCTGGCCTCACGCCGGGCCCCGTCGCTGTCCCTCGCCGACGGGAACGAGTCTGAGATTCCCTCAGAGCGTAGCAGTAGGCCATTGGGGAAGCGACCGTGTCTTCCCTCTTCCGCCCATCAGCCGTTGGGGGGATGCGACCCTCTTCCGCCTGTCAGGGTCCTACCCGCCCCGATCCAGGCCTTAGGGTGGCCCAGACGACCTGATTGGTGTGGTGGTTGCCAGCTCCGGTAGCCTCCGAGGGCGCGTCCCCCTTCGGATAACCGGCTCGGCCGACGATCGGTCTTCGCACCTCTGTTGACTTGCCATACTGCACGATCTTCTTCAGAAGTCTTCTTAGCACGCATGCACGCACAATCTCTGTACCTTTGGCATCACGTCAGTGCTTGCTGGGCTTTGTTCGACTGCAGATGACTAAAACAGCGAGTCACTTCTCTGCACTGGCTCCCGTGTGTCGGCCATCTTGTTCTTCACACACACAGTCAACCATGCATACACACACAAACACGTACACACACACACACACACACACACACACACACACACACACACACACACACACACACACACACACACACACACGTACACACACTTACACACGCATGTGGGACATGGCTATGTAAACAATGCGCAGCCGATTTTGCCCTTCGCATTTTTGCTTATATGTCCTACAGGCTCAGCTGGATCAGAGCGGGACAAATACCAAAGTATAGACAAAGAACTCTTCTATAACCTGTGCATAAGCGTTGTTAATAATTCTTTCTTTAATCGAGTTATAGTGACAATTACGAAGCCACCGAAATAGCAGTAAATGGTGATGTCGAAATCAATGGAAGGGCGCAGCAGGTAAAGAACAGCATCATTGGGTGCACAACAGTAGTATCTAACTTTTGCATGAGGGATTAGTTGATCAACCAATCTACTGAGAACTTATAGCAAGAAAACAGCGACTACTTCTTTATCCAAGAAAGTACGGGTCGCCTAACTCTAGTTAGGAAAGGCGCAAAGCATAATCCCTCATGGAAAACTTAGAAAACTCACTTGGCTAACCATTTCAATCTTTATCTGGCCAAGAAATTGTCTCAGCGATTTCGACAACGGTGGTTTGTGAAAGCAATGGCAGGCAAGCCTCTTTGCCGAGCGCATCACATGACGTTCTCGTGACAAACCATATATGGAGTACGAAATGGAAGCAAGCACATGACGTCATTCAACGTTCGCCGAGTTTGAAGTGCGAGATTCCTCTGTATAAAGGCTTGAAACGTCGATCCCTTCAAAGTTTGAGAACGATGAAGACATCAGCACTGTTTCACTCTTACCAAAACTTCTTCTTGTCTTTTTAAATTTTGTTCCTTGTCACCGCCGGATATGACGTTCAATTTCTCAGTCCTCTCGAATCACGCGCACATCACATGCAGCGAGAGCGTAGTCCTGGCAACATAGGAATTTCACACTTCAAGGTGTGAATACCTCAAGGTTCGCCTTATGTAAACGGACTTGACATGTCCCACATGCGCACGTTCTAAGCTCACACTAACCTGCAAATACCCACACAACTACATAACACATATCAGCATCCATACAGTACAAATTAGTCCATACACACAACACAATCCCTTAGTGTTGCTCCCAGTATGACCAAGCAAGGAGGAAGGTTCTGATGAAAATGGGTAGTTTCTGTAAACACTGGCAGAATATTGACAAAGCCAATCAATCTGCTTTTCGCATACTATTGCACATTTTACACTTCATGTGGAGATTACAGTCAACCATGCATACTCTATTGGTCAAAGTGGTAAGTGCAGCCACTTAGATCTCCACAACAAGCAGTTTGATGCCAGGACAGAGTGGCTTGTAGGATAAATGGTACTGGATAATGAAGGAGTTTGCCAGTAGCAGAGACAAATTCAATGAAGCAGCTGACGTGTGTAATACATGCATTGCATAATACACCCATAATTGTGCGACAACTACCTACCCGCTTTCACCAGAGCTTTCCTCCCTTTCTGCCACTGGATGGGCATGGGAACAAGACTACCACCTCCCCCCCCCCCACACACACACCTATGTCACGCCTCAATTTATTCAGTGCAAGTCTCTCCCCATCGTCAGCAAACTTTCTTCTAAAACCTGAAGTAAAGAGAAGTGCAAATTGTCATACTTTAGGGAGACATCATATCCATGCACGTGCAGTCAAAGGTGAGGGGAACATGTATCATGTGAGTCTGAAGTTGCACTGTGTTAACTGTCCGTGACCATAAGTATACAATGGCAGACTCCTACTGCAACTAGTGGGAATATACCCATGAGGAATACTGAGCCATTCACTGGTTACCATACTGTAGCTAGAGATGGCTACTGTCATTGCCCAGTGGTCCTTGACTTGCTCATGCAGCATAGGAATATCATCAGATAGTGCTGGCTATGTAGGAATGGTTTATTGCGTACTTAGTTAAGCTCAACTTTGATTCCAGTAGGCAACAACTTCACAATGTCAGATTAGCCATTTCAATAGCTCCATGAGTTGTGGACAGAAGGAAACAAGGGATGCAGATACATCCACCTCATGCACTTTATCCGTATAGCCAGTATCCTCTGTTCACATTTGTGACATAAAAATCGAGTTGCTGTGCCAGAACATGTCAAACTCTAACTTTCAAAAATCAGTCTAACATTCGGATTCTATAACCTCGACTACTACATATATAATTTTTGCAGAGTTAGAGCATTAAATTCATGTCTGCTGTAGCAGTTGTGTTCAAATATGTGTGAGTGACATATTGGCAGATGTGCAGAGATGCATCAACCAATTCCATTTGCACTGATGTGCCTGGCAATATTTGCCTTCTGGATGTCGAGACTGTCAGGCTCATCACAGGGGATTCTTTTGTCATTCCTGTGAAGCCATCACCATATTTGCTGAGCTGCACGTGCATGTGGTGCTCCCTACTTCTTCAAGCTGCAGCCACTTACCAATGAAGATGAACGACTTTAACCAGACTGTCACAGTGCCACACTTGGAGACCAAGAATATTGTGTGCTTCGTGGTGTGCAAGCCTTAGAACACACTGCTGAATAGCAAAGGAACTAGCATGGTGAAAGAAAGGGTAAACTAGTCGCTGCCATTTTAGCATGATGTCCCTATTTTAGTGGAGTTCTGTTCAGAGTATGTTTATCAATGTATAAAGGAAGTTACGAACAAAATTTTCAGACGGTTGCTGATCCACACAAATGGCAAACATTAAACCTTGTGCAGGCGGAACATACATAATTATATATCAAAATATGAAGTTGTTGGCTAGTGTGAACAAAGTATAGCTTCCATGATCTACCTAGCCAGCAGGCCTGTAAAAACCATCATCGCTAGACAGTATGATCAATCAAACAACTGCTGTAAGGATGAAATAAAAGTGTATGTAGATACTCAAAATTATAGTATGAGCAATGCACAAAGCAGTAGACTAAGAAGTGGTATACCATAACTGCAACTTACAGGCATCCAAATAATAGTTCGTCTTCTTCAAAACGCATTCATAGGCTTCATGACTAGCTTCATGATTAGACAAATTTTGTATTGTGGTATCCAATGACTGTTTAATATCCTTTGCTTTTCCTACATGAAGGACATCGTTCCTTTTATCTTTTACTGCTTTTTCATCTTCTAGTGCACTCTGGGGGTCCATCAAAAATTTGAATGCAGGAATCAAATGGATAACATCCCACGTAGTGGATAATTCTTTTCCAATTTTCTCATAAGTGATATCAGGTTTAACTCTTTTCATTATCATCTGATTTACTAACCACAGTCGTTGGCTATCACTGTCATCCCAACCACGTGGACCAAATTTTGTTACAAAATCCTTGCTCTGTTTACATTGGTATTTAAACAATTTATGAATAATCTCCAAGGTCAAACCACTGAAGGCATGGACAAGTAATTCTCTTAGGTATTGAAGAAAGTTATAGATAATCCCTAGTATCAAACCACTGAAGGCATGGATAAATGATTTTCTTTGGTATTGAAGAATGATATTGATAATTTCTGGTGTCAAACCACTGACGGCATAGACAAATAATTCTCTTTGGCATTGAAGAAAGTTATTGATAATTTCTGGTGTCAAACCAATGAATGCATAGACAAATAATTCTCTTTGGTATTGAAGAAAGTTATTGATAATCTCTGGTGTCAAACCACTGGCATTGAAAGATAGAAGACAGAAGTACAGATAAACAAATATTCACACTAACATTCTGCAAGCCCTGTCCAACATCCATGCAAAACACCCTCTCATCATAATTATCTCCTAAAATCCTCCAACCATCTCTTCACTAGCCTCTCCATTTCTATGCTCTCCTCTGCTACAAATACACATTGCCACATAATGTGATCCACAAATAGACCCCCTTACCATGGCTGTTTTGACGTGGCAATCTAGTTTTACGTGCAAACTGGGAACCAGAACCGAACTGGCTGATAATACAGAGAACACTAAGGCGTTTTTAGCCTTTTCCGTCTTGACCGCAAGCAAATTCACCGCAAATCTTAATGGAACAGTGGGATTGATAGTAGGCAGTGTACCTTTAAGCTTAAAATCGTTGTTAATGCCTTACATTTCGTACAATTTTGCATCAACATGTTTCAGTTCAGTTTCAGCTTGTCATTTTCCTGGCATAATGACTAACATGTGAAGATAGCCCAGCCATTGTACAACATGGTACTGGTGTGACTGTTCTGCTGCCTTTTTCCTACCACCAACTTTAAGGTAGGTACGGAGTCAAGGGTTACCTCTTAGATTTCTTCATTTTTTGGTATATTGTTTGCACTGGCTAACAATCACCAAGTGTGCAAAAATATATCTAGAAAGTTCTTGCACAGCGGTGAATCACCCTTGCACAGTTTAGCAATTAGTGTCTTCGAACGCGTTGTGGTTAGACTTTGGGCGGCTTCATTGCAAGTGTAAAGAATGTACTTCCGTTCTCCAAACGCGTTATCGCGCGCTGTTATTTTCATCAGTAGGAAGCATATCTGTTCTAGTACACTGTCTTTCAGGGCGTTTCCTGCGATGTTGCTTTGCGCAATTGATCCCACATCGCCATTTCCCATTGCAGGAAGATGGCGACCACTGATATTGAGTTGGCTTCCAGGTGAGCCATCATACGCGCCTGTTTTGAACAGAATACAAGTGCTAATGCAGGTGATGTTTTGATACGGTGACTAGTGTGAGGTGTAGCTCCATACAGAGATGGCTTCATTTTCTGCAACGTGGTTTCTAGACAGCTAAAAGGAGTTTCAGCTTTTCCCAGGAAGCCGCAATTGCAGCGCACACCTTTTGAGAACTAGGCCGCTTGCCGTAAAGTTAGAGTGCGAAAGGAAAATCGATCGTAGTGCATTCGGTAAAAGGGCCCTGGTTGCGGCTTCCTGTGAAAACGTAACTACTGTGGTTAGCTTTCTGTTGATGCAAGCTAGATGTTCCTAGCTTGTTCCTAGATGAAGAAACCCACAGATTTTGGAATATTACGGTCTTTCCTTGCGGTTGCGCAGTGTTGCGCATAAGTGCCCCAGCCAGCTGCTAGTTGGCACACAGGTAGTAGGTTGGTAAAGGTATACACACAGCGCTTTTGAAGAAGACTGCTTGTACCCTGCTCGAGTTTGAGACGATTTTTGGGCACACCCATCTTTTCCATTTTTAACTCCGTAAATACCTTAAGGTAGCAGCACTGGCTAAAAGCTTCCTTTAGGGTACATTACATTTGTGTACGTATCTCTCAAACCATGCAAGCAACAATCTTGACCATTGCAAATGTAATTGACATGAAAATTCCCCACAATTTGGTGATATTAATTAATTGATCAGTACTTCCCTTCATGAGATAATCTAATTGGAAGTGAAAATTTATCACCTCAGGTGAGGTCTTACCATCTTCTTCTGTTCCAAAAGGCTGAATTGGATCAAACCTGGGATATACAATCTACAAGCATGTGTACATAAATCTATGGCAGCGATCTAGCATTTTCCATTTTATTACAGAGTTATTCCCTGTTCCTTTCCAAATTGCGAAATTCGCGATAACTCACTCGCAGAGACAATTTTCAAGATCGCTGCCATAGTTCTCTGCATATAGGCTTGTGCTTCACAGCAAGAGATAACACATCTGGATCGATTGAAACGCGCCAGACTATAGGTCAACAGCACCTTTGCCCACACACTAACTTGCCACCACTACTGCATTTGAATACTTCCTACCTAATTCCTGTGACCAGCGCTAGGAACTACATGTATGACGCAGATATAAGCGTAATCTGCGCTTCAGGACCAGAGCGAACACCCACGAGAGGCTCAGATTAGTCGCAGTTCTAATTAGTCGCAGTTTTCACACCTAATCCCACACCTGTGCGTGTTACACAACGTGTGTTTACAAACTTGCAGAATTCATTTACATTCTTCTTGTGTGCGACGGAGCTGATCGTTACAGTTCGGTGCTTCAGGCAGGGTATCCCAAACTTCATCAGCTAACCGCGATAGCTTCTGAAAGTGGGAAATGCCTGCCTGCACCAGTAGTAGCTACGGTAACAGTGTGCGTTGTCAAATGTGAAGTTGGGGAAGAAACGTGCTCACCTTACGGACATAAGTACCCAAGGGCACGCTATGCGCGGAGTAGGAATAGCCTGCAGGCTCTCGGAGGACTTCTTACTCCCGTCAAATTGGATCACCGAAGAACGACGAGTTGGGTCAGAAGTTCATATTACGTATCGCTCTCCCGCTGGACGTTGCTTCACAAGTAGGACGCGGTTCAGGAATTCCTTGCTGGCCCTAGAATGACAGCAATCGAGGCAGATACTGTGGACAGTCCATCAATGGATGAATTTGGTTCGGAATACTTCCAAACGCCGAGAAAGGGTCGAAGACTGCAAGCCATCAATTAATCAGGTAACACTTAGAGTTTGATGCAATTTTCACTTTTTCCTTTCTTCCATAACTCACGCATGCTAGCAGTGATTGACACAAAACTTCTGATAAGTAATTCAGATCCATAACTCTACCTCTCCACCAAAAATTGTACAGGTTTGATTTCGACTGAGCCAGTGCTGCTACCTAAAGAGCAAATAAACTATGTCAATATATTTTATGTCGCATACACCATGGTCTGCGCAGTACAAATTCCAGGTGAGCTCAAATACTGCTGCAGCAGTTCAGAATGCCTATAGAATCATCCCAAGTGAGCAATAGTCAGCATTACAAGGGCAACTCTGCAGTGAAGAGCCCATTTATATACTAGCGTATAGCGAGTATTCGCTATATCATTTATGTGCGCAAATCGTACAGCTTTCAATGAGCTCAGAAAATGCCATAGCACTTCAGAATGCAGAATACTGTTCTTTGAGATGGTTTCACAGGCATTCTGAACTGCTGTGGCATTATTTGAGCTCACCGGGAAGTTGTATTGCACAGTCCAGGGCGTATATGCACAGTATAGCTTATTTGCTTTAAAAGCAGGTGGTAGGAAAAGGCAGCAGAACGGTCACACTAGTACACGATGTTGTTCAATGGCTGGGCTATCTTCACATATGCGAGAAAAATCTTGCCGCCGCGCAGTAGGTTTCCAAACCAAAACTTAGTTGCCACATTTTATATTGTCGAAACAGCCGGACTTACCCAGCACCGCCTCCCATATTCAACCCTCAATCGATCGCATTTCTTAAATGTAACTTTATAAGAAAGCACTGAAAAATTATATCAGAATAGCTAGCTACATTGAAATGTTTGTCCTGTGCAGGCCAGGCTAAAACTGGTAAAACAGTAAAGTCAGCCAAAGTAGTGGCAAAGAGACACATGGAGCAAAGTCACAAGATCCTCATGTTCCAGAATAGCTATCGCGTACATGTGTGGCTAGGTTTTCACATAAGAATCAGCCAAATAGCTGTCACTTGTCTTCTCCTGATGCTGTATGTTTAAGCAGCCAATCTGCTGAGACACAGCTATATACAAGGCTCTAGATGGTGGGAATTGCATTTAAGATATTTCAAAGGTTTTTAGCTAGAGGTAGCTAGGTAGCTATGTAGCTACGTGGTTCGCTAGCTACGAAGCGACGAATCTTTCATTCTTAATTAAATACAAAAGCAAACACCAGCAGCAATGCCACAAAATGTCCCAGGTCTGATAATGACAGTGAAGAATGTGCCCAGAACATTGGTACTTAGCTCAAGATAAATCAAAATCTCCAGTTCAACCACACATCAGTTTTCCTGCTAGACCATTTGGCACAAGTGGGGTCAGATCATTCCAGCAGGCTTGGTACAGTGCCTTTCCATGGATTGAATATTCCATTGAACATGATGCTGCTTTTTGCTTTCCATGCCACTTTTTTTTGGTGTCAGTTCACCAGAGAAAGCTTTCACATGCAATGGTTTTCGAGACTGGAAGCATGCAACAGGAAAGTCTGGGTCATTGTCTTGTCATGACAGCAAGTGCATCAGCCATAAAGAAGCTATACTTGCTTGGAACCAGTACAAGTTAGTCACAGCAAGAGATGCATCAATAGCAGTGCAATTAGACAGTCAAAGAAAGACTGTTATACAGAACAATCGCAAGTATTAATCTGCTTATTGGAAAGCCTTCTGTTTTGTGCACAACAAGGACTAGCTCTTAGGGGACATCGGGAGGCTCATTTACGCATGTGGGATATGTCATCTGCTAGCAAGTTTGTTTATACTGCATGAACCGTGCAGTTTTACCACATTCTTCGGCGTTACCGTGGTTACACATGTGACCCCGTGTGACTTACGTGTGATTCGCATAACAAATTGTGCAAAACGCGTGATTCATCGAACAAATCTGCTTCAATTGTAAAGGTAACCGTTCCTAATGGCAGATAGACATTGCCTCGCTGCCTTAAAACTGCTACGCAGTCCTTTCCCAAAGCTCTACAAGTAAATGTTACGACATTTCAGCACGGTGCCAGTGAAGCTAACAGCGAGTCTTCGCAGCAAATCTTCGCGTGGCAAGTGAGTTTGTGACATTGACGCACGGTGAAGATTGATTTTGAAAGACAAGGAAAAGATCTAACTTTTCCATGTGAGTGCTTGCGATCAGATGCTTCTGTGAAGAGTTATAAGGTGTTCAACGTTTTGGGGGTGGGAGAGAAGTTACATTTATCGATGTAACTTTACAGCAGAATTAGTTAGGAAAAGCGCTCACATGCAAAAGTTAGAGTATTTGACTGTGCATTGGCCCATACCCTTCATTTCGAATTCAGCCTCACTCTCACTTGCCACCACAACGATTAGTGCTATTTTACCGTAGTTACTAACAACGCCATATCTCGGAAGAAAGAACGATTATTCACAATTTCAAAGGACGCTATTGTAGCACAAGGATAGGGGTTCAGATTGATGCTAAGCTTGCACAAATCGGGCTCAATCTGACAGAGAAATGAGAGAGAATACGGAAGCCAAATTTTCGATGTGCATGCGGTTACACTGTTTACATTGCCATAACTCACATGCGTAGAAGACCCTTCTGTTAATGTGGGAAACTTTCGATCACTAGTAGTACTACAATCGAGACACAATGAAACCGTCAAGCAGCGATTGGAAACAGGACCACGAAATGTTTCGTGGCCTGGTCATGACATGCAAAATGAGTTAATATCAACAATGGCCCATGGCCAATGGGTACTCCCTAAAATTATTGCAGAAGTGAAGGAAGCTTGTTACTACACTCTTATTGCTGATAAAAGCAAGGACATAAGCAAATGTGAGCAGCTTTCCATTGTCTTGCGCTATGTTTATAAAGGTGCAATCCATGAGCAATTTGTTAGCTTCACGCATGCATAGGAACCGAATGCACAAGCACTCACAGAGTACATACATGGAGTGCTTGATCACCTGCAGCTAGATATTAGTGATTGCATCAGTCAGTGCTATGATGGTGCATCAGTTATGAGTGGCCATTGCACTGGTGTAAGCACCCAAATCTTGGAGAAGAATCCTAAGGCTGTTTATGTTCATTGTTGTGCTCATTCACTTAACATTGTGCTGGTTGACACCTGTAAGAAAATCACTGCAGCTTCCGATTTCTTTACTCTATTAGAGAGAACTAGCAGGGCTTCGGCGGGTTTCTGCTTTGGCGAGTCGCACGACAGCGAGTTGGGCCAAACTGATCCAAAGAATCTGCGCTGTTAGCAACGGAGGGTAGCTGTATAACAACGGCCGAGTTTAAATTCGATTGGTGGATGACAGCGAATCACACTGCCTGAAAACCGAATATCAATGAGCGATAATTAATAAAATGGCCGTCGGCCGCAAACAAAAAAACTAGAAACTGAAAAATATCTCTTCAGGAACTGCAAGATGGGCGATTTCAACCCGTGGGGAGGAGACTTTTGGAGCCCCACGTTATATAATCCCTGAGAGTTCAGTGACGTTCTGTTCCGTAGTTTTTGCGCCAAAAGCGAAAAAACAAACAAACTAACAAACTGAATTATATATATAGATATATGTTTTTCTCTCAAGTTCTGTACCACAGTTTATTTGGGCAACACAAGCAAATGGAGCTGAAAACACTGAGCGACACCAGGTGATCCTGCAGATATAGTTCAATTAAAGCTGTGAAGGTCACTTTCTCTGCCATCCTTGCAACCCTTGAGAAAATTTCTGAAAGTGATTCTATTGACAGAGCAGTGGAAGCATGTGGCCTACTCGTTAAGGTAAAATTATTTCAATTTCTGCTGTCTCTTCTGCTGTTTGAGAAGATATTCTCAGTCACAGCCAAACTGTCAGATGTACTTCAAGCAGAGCAGTTGAATTATGCAGCAGCAGCAGCATGTATCAGGGCTACAAAAGCTACCATACAAGACTTGCGGAGTGAGACTGAATGGAAGAAGATATGGCTTGAAGTGGTGTCCATAGCAGGAGATTGCAGCATAGCTGTTAATTCCATGTGGCCAAGGAGAAGACAAAGACTGCCAGATAGATTTAGTGACACAGTTGTAACAGCAGTCACCACTGGAAGCAGATGCGACCCAATGGTCCAGGATGAATATCGCACACAAGTGTACTATGCTACACTTAATGTAGTTGTGACAGAGATGAATCAGAGGTTCAGCGACTTGAACTTGTCTTTGCTGGGTGCAATAGAGTCATTATTTCCTACCTCAGAGAAATTTCTGGATGTAGACACTACTCTTCCCTTTCTACAGCACTATAATATAAAAATGCACATGAAGTTCGGCTGGAAGCATCACTTGCAAATAGAATTTTAAAAGAATCTGCAAAGAAATAGGAACATTTAATTGATGTTTATGATGCAGTAATGCCTGTATCACAGGCATTTCCAAAGCTGCTACAGTCTGTTAAAATTGCTTTGACCATGGGTGTATCATCAGCTTCAGTAGAACGCTCCTTTTCTTCCCTGCACAGAATCAAAAGCTATCCTCGTTCCACTATGTCTGAAGAGCAGCTTTCTCATCTTGCAATATTACATATTGAGAGATACCTATCCAGTAAGCTTTGGAACTGTGAGGATGACATTGTTGTGGAGTTTTCCCACAACCAAGATGATTTTGCTGTAATTATTGTGACTTTATTGTTATCATGAATCTTCACACTATTGTTTCCAGTATAAATCCGTGTAAATGATATCCAGGGATATTCTGCATATAGGGGTGTACACATGCATGCTTTACAATGGGGATTAGCCTAGCTATAGTCATGCCCGGGTTGTTGAAGAATCCTGCAGCCGCTACTGCTGCCAAGAAAAGGACGGGCATCAACATCACTACAGAAGGCAAGAAGCACTTGGGGGCTCCTTCGGGATCTCCATCTATTGTTGAAAACTTCGTCTCGTGTAAAGTGGAAGAGTGGACTGAAGCTGTTGAGAAGTTGGCTGCTGTTGCTGGCAGCCAGCCTCAGGCAGCATATGCGGCTTTTGTCCATGGAACAAAAATGAAATGGAACTACTTTTGCAGAACAATCCCCAAATTGTAGCCACCTGCTTTAACCACTAGAAGAATCAATCCACCAAAAATTGATCCTCTCTGGCAGACCCCCATGCTCAACCGTCGAGAGAGACCTACTAGCCCTTCCAACAAGGCTAGGTGGAATGAGTCTCTCCAACCTAACTGTCACAGGTGAATCTGTATTTGATGCATCAAAGGAGGTTACAGCACCGTTTGTTGAATTGATCACCAATCAAAGTATCACTTTTGAGAAAGACCCCACCCACACCAATTCCATCGTCAGTGCAGTGATTACAGAAATGTGGAGCAACAGAAATGCGATGCTGACAGAATCCGAAATGAATTAACTGGAACCACCAAGTCAAAGACTGATTGATTGTGCATCTGAACCTTGTTCATCAGCCTGGCTTACTGCTCTGCACATTGAGGAACATGGCTTTTGCTTGTCCAAGTATGACTGGCCAATTCTCTATGTGAGCTTACAGTGTGCCTCTGGCTCCACCTTTTCGGTGGACCACGCCATGATCTGCCACAGAGATGGTATTCCCACTCTGTGCCATGATGAGGTACATGACTTTACAGCAGAGCTCTTGGCAGAGACAGCACCCGGTGACTCTACTGAGCCAAGGCTCCAACCACTTCATAATGAGGTTTTCCAGCGGCGATCTGCCAACAGTAAAGATGAAGTGAGGTCGGATGTGAGAGCAAGCAACATTTGGTGCAAAGGACAGGAGGCCTTTTTTGACATTAGGGTGTTTTACTCGATCGCCCCCTCCTATCACCAACAGGACCTCATCTCTCTCTATCGGATGCATGAATTGAAATAGAAACAGGAGTATGCTGAGAGGATACGAGAAGTTGAGCGTGGAGCATTTACCCCCTGGTTTTTGGGTCCAAAATGTGCTGTCCATTCTGTTATGCATGCTATCCCCCTGTATGCATGAGTGCATGTTATTATTATTATTTGTTTGGTCATAATAAATTGAATCAGCAAGCTAACAGACAGAAGGTATGGACATCGTACGGGTACAGCTAAGGGAATAACTGCCAAGGCATACATTGCCATCCCTAGTTGGTCACCGAGTAGTGTCATCACTCGACAAAACCTCACCCCCACCAGACACAAACATCCTGGTTGGAGACCAATATAGGTGTTGGCAAGTATAGTTGCTAGCGCGGGACTAATGTAGTTAATGTTGTGGAGGGCAGCTTTCCTATTCAGGTTGTTGAAGGCATTTGCTGCATCCACGAGTAGGATCCCTTCGGTGTCATCTGTGTTGAAAATGTCACGCATTGCATGAACTGCTGCCTCACATCCCCCATCAGGGCCAGCACATACTTGCATGGATCCAGCAGCAGTCAGCACATCCTGTTCGACAATCCTTATCAGCCTTCCCGATAAATGCATCAAAGCACCTCTCCAACACCAATGGGCCTGACCCCTGGGCACTTGTTAAGAGGGATTAGGCGGCAGGCTACCAGGGTCGAATGGCCCTCAGGGTCCACACTCTTGGTACAGATGCGGAGGGCAACCCCAGCTATGGCCAAACATAGGTCCCAACTCCCAAGATGCCTGCTCGAATGAAGTGCACATGCGTCCAGTCCAGTTGGGCCAGCTGTACCATTACACTGTCGTGCAACCAGTTTGATCAGTGCACCATCCAGGGCTTCAAAGAGAATGGGGTCAGAGGGAAGCGAGTGTCAGAAGCCGTCACTCATCAGTGCTTCAGGGCTCAGATCCTTTCCAGCTGTGTGCAAGAGGGTGGAGAGCCTCACGAACTGTGCACCTACCCCTGTCAGAGCGGACATGGTCATCCAGCTAGTTTCGGGACTCCTTCATCAGCCTTGCTAAAGAGGAATTGTAGGGCAGATCTTGTTTTGCCGAGCATCATCAGGTTGCTGAAAGTACGAGAGATCTGCTAACTGTCCATTGGGGGATGAGATCCTGTCATTCTTGCTTGCTGCAGGCACCTGCACTCATTGTACAGACCTTAATGTCCCCGTTCCTCCAAAGTTCAAGTCGCTTCCACAGACAGGCCAGATGATCTTTAGCTTAGCTGCTGGGGCTCGGCTTCTGAAGCAGTATCACTTGCATGATCATGCACGCTTTCAAGGCAACACATTCCAGGCTAGATTCATCAGCATCAGAAGCCAGGCTAACTCTGACGCAAACTCCTTACCTGCAGAACCGCTCGGGATCAGGAAGATGTTCCTCTTCCAATGGACTACATCATCGTAAATGTCAGACATCAGTCGGGTAAACGTGTTGCCATCTAATGCCTCCCAAACGAAATTGTACTGATCAGGATCGGGAGAACGCGAGCTCAGAGGTATATATAGCTCATTGAAGGTGTCAGTCGCTGCCGGTGCCGAGGGTTGGTGGCATTGTCGAGGCGACCATGCAAGCAATTGGTGCAGGAGGTTTTAGTTCGAGCACAAACACACTTTGCACAGGTGCCGAATCTATTACATCAGCAGCAACTCATTCCAGATCCAATAAATCACGGGTACGGGTGATACAAGATAAGAGAGGTTGCGACTGGGGGCGTCAAGAGCGACAACGTATGGCCGATCACCTCAGAAGCCGCCATAGTATGGTAACCTTCTTGTGGCGCATACCGTAAAGATTGACAGAACAGTACTAACCTAGCTATTGCTAGCTAGCTACCTTCAACTTTAATAGACACAAAGCATGCACAGTCTAACTACACTGTTCTTACGTGTTATGATCAAAGGGATCTCGATCCATTGGCACTGGTAGCTAGTCTCGCGTAGACGAGCCACTTTTTTAATAGAATGGTTCGTGGTTGTACAAAACGTATATAAATGGCAAATGACGTGACGTGACGTCATAGCAATTTACGGTTGATTGGAACACGCCTAGGGATTAGGCATTTCACGTGCTAGTCATTCGGACCAATGAAATACGCGCTCTTTTTGGACGTCATTCACGTGCTACTAATTCGGACCAATGAAATGCGCGTTCTTTTGGGACGTATTCGAATTTCATTGGTCCGAATGACTAGCACTTGAAATGCCTAATCCGTAAGCGTTTCAAGCAACCGTAAACCGACAGTATACAGACGGGGAGGAGTTAAGATCACGTGAACATGACGTCCAGCATGTCACATCCGCGATATAGCTAGGTTTGACCAAAGATCGACCATAGATTATGGTTTGATATCAGTCCCAACCTCTCTAATTCAGGAATATATACATTCTTTCAGCTGAAGATGTATTAAGTATAACCCTCTATGCTAACTAAATGAAGCAGACACAAATGCAAAGATACAACTAATTAATTCCTATAGCTACTTGTTCTTAGATATTTAATATAATCAGATGTGTCATACAAAGAGTATAACTATGAGTTTCCCATGATGTCACTTCCACCAGCATCTCAAGAGCATCATGCACCTGTGTAAGTGTGTGTGGGGGGGGGGGAGGGGGGGAGCACTGTAATGACTGTATTGGCAGACTACTGGACAGGGAGATCAATGCATGAATCAGAAAGGCGTCCAACAGTTTCAGGTGTTTGAGCAGAGTCTTATGGTACCAGTAGAAGGTCAAGATGATAGAATGAACCAAGGATGCTTAAGGGTGCAATAGTATCAACGTTGTTATAAAGTAGTGAGACATGAGCCCATTGGCAAGAAGTGGAAGTGATTACAGAGTCTGTAATACTGTATTTGTCCAAATAGGGGCCTGAGCCTCTGCTTCATTCCAGTAAGGTCCAGGTTCAAGTAAAGGTTGGGATTGGACCAATCCTTTATTTGAACCGGGCTCCTACATGGACAAATAGGGTATAGGTTGTCTAGGAGTCATCATAGGAGTGTGAGTAAGGGAAAAGCATGCAGAGAAGCACAGAAACAAGAGCCAGTGCCAACATATAAACTGCGGAAACAATGGTAAGGAAGAGGAGGATGTGATGGTTTGCAAGAATTGATGTAGATGCATACCTATAGGCAACTGTTGGTATGTAGGTTGGAAGCGGACTAGTGTGCAGGGGAGCAAAAGCTGCTGTGGGCAGACAGTATCACTAAGGATGTGAAGGGGTGCAAGATTGACAAGGATTGGACAGAAATAGCATAAGAATGTGATAAGTGGAATGCTGTTATTGAGAGAACAGTAGGTGAGTGAACATGGAAGCACAGAAGCGGAAAGAGAAACGGAACCACAGAAGAGAGAACACAGGTGCAAGCAGAATTAAAGTATAAGGAAGTTGGTTGGCTTCTATGTCCAGAGCAAGGTAGGCCTTGTCAACTACCAGAGGGATGCGGCTCAGGAAATACTGACATGGCAGCATTGTGGTGGATAAACAAGGCCTGAACAACCACATGAAGTTCTTTAAACAGAATCCAACCAAACACAAGTGATCAGGGTGGAGGGAGTGAAGCACTCTCAGACTCCTACTCTAATGTCAAATTGGATGTGGCTTGCACCCTCTGGATGAGTGAAAGCAGAGCAAAGGATGGATGGTGTGAGTGCGTGCATGCATGCTGTGCAGAATGAGTTTTGTAGGATGTATATAAAGGGGGCAATTTGAAACTGACTGTTAACCAGCTAGACTTATGTACATTCATATACTGAAGAGTGGAGTGGACATGCAACAAACTAATCAACAGCAGTACCTCTTTTAGCAGTAAGCCTCCCACTGTATTAGGTAGTCATGTTGTAAACCAGTTCAAGCAACTCCTCTGTTTGGTGCTTAGTCCAGCTCAAGTTTAGTTCCATGATCACTTCAACTGTGAGGCTGCCATTGTCTAATTCAGCAATGGTCAAAGATGGTCTGGCTGACTAATAGCTCTAGGAGTACATATATACACAAAACATACAAACACATTATTATGCATATCATATTACACACACACACACACACACACACACACACATACACACACACACACACACACACATGCACACACACACACACACACACACACACACACACACACACACACACACACACACACACACACACACACACACACACACACACACACACACACACACACACACACACACACACACACACACACACACACACACACACACACACACACACACACACACACACACACACACACACACACACACACAACCCTGCACCATGCTGACAGAGGTGAGTTTACATTATCAACCCATGTTCCTCCCTTATTTTGGGGGGTAAAATAAACTTCTAGAACGGCTGTTCCAAAATGCATGTTTAGGAGTGGTTGCCTAGCAGCAGTTGCTTGGTTACTGGCCCACTGCTGGCAACAGCCAGGCTCGGTTTAGAACAAAGTTAGTCATGGTTTATACAGTGCAGTACAAGAAATACCATACACAACTCATGACAAAGACTCTGCACAAATGATAGTTCCGTACCCAACCCTGTCCACTGGCCGCCATTTTATTTGCAGTGGACACGGTTGGGTATGAGACTAATACAATGAACCTGTCTAAGATGGTCACATCACAATGTTAGGCAAACTAGTCTTGTTGTGAGATTGTATTAGTTATACCACACTCAGGTGTGATGCAATTGAATAAGTGATATCCACTCTCGGCCTTCGTCCTCGAGTGCATATCACTTAGCATCACAATTGAGCATGGTATAACTAATACGTACATATCACAGGGAGTTCCAGTGTGAGATATAACATATATCACACACAAGATATCACCCGGTTACCATGGTAACATGATCATTAGTCTTACTGGAGCCACCGCATGTCCCAAAGAGATACTTGTCAGGCGTACACTTGCCCAGCAGCACTTGCATGCACGATGGGCACAGCAAAGACAACAGTCCTACATAGTTAGGTAACTTAAGTTGCTTGAAGGAGTGCGCCTTAGCAACAGATTAAAGATTAAACAGTGGCTAATTCGATGACTTCACACAACAGTATGCGAATTACATCTACAATTAACTCACAATCTGATATCTGGTAGTGATGAACTCCAAGGATGCCACAAATCCAGCATCCCGCAGCTGGATCAGCCTTCAGTCACCTCTCAAATGCATACACGACCACCCTTAGAGAACATGTACAGTGGTCAAGAAGTGTGAACTTTGAGCACTACACACATAGGGCGGATCCTTGTTGTTCTTCTCAGGCACCTTGGGAAACATAGCTATTCAAAGGCAAAAAAAAAACATATTATGTGATAAAATGTTTCATTACCAAAAGGAAGTCCTAAATGGCGTCAGTATTCAAATGATGTATGAAGTGAACTAATCGTGCACAGATTTAGCTAATGCTAAAGGATGTCCCATTGTCAGAGAATGTGCCTTGGAAACTACTAACAACATGAGATATTTACATATAATACCATTGGACGTGCACCAGGAGTGCATGCATTCTGAAATCGACTGCAGCTAGCTAGTTACATCACGTAACCTGTAACTGACAAATTAAAGCAATCATGTGCGAAATGGATGTTTCTTACTCCAATGCATACTTGCCCAAGACCCTCTCCATCAACTGTGGAGAGACTTCAAATGGGGTCCGTGGCTCTGGCCGCTTTAATATTTGGAGGGACGGACCCATCTTGGCAGGGATTCCCCAACACTATGAAAATGGCGTCGATGGAGTCGCCGGGTGTGGAAACACAGGTTGCGACGCGGCAGTTCACTCAACGTTGTGTCATATTCTCCTGTTGTCGTCTATTGTTTGCTGCTTCCCTCTTCAGATGGAGTTTGCCGTTCAAATGACCTGTCAGAGCTGTGTGGATGAGGTCAGAAAGATTCTCCAGGGTCGTCAAGGTGATTCATGATCAGTGTGCTAGTGTGGAGTGATCATACGAGAGAAGGCTGTTGCATCTAATATGCTAAATGTTACATCTGTAGCTGTATAACACATAAATACATCACACATTTGTAGGTATGCGGCTGCGCACATGTGAGAGCTCTCCTCCACCCTAGCACTGTAACACACACAAATAGACATGTCACTTATTTACACCTGTATGAACACTCCAGCTGCAAATTGTGTGATGTGTGTTTTGTGTTTTGTTTCTTGTGAGCTGTACAATATAATATGTCGCACATGCAAAACACACGTGCACACACACACACACACACACACACACACACACACACACACACACACACACACACACACACACACACACTCCAGAGGTGAAAGATGTGTACATCAGTCTTGAAGATGAAGTGGTTCTGGTGAAGACCACCCTCCCATCAGCAGAGGTCAAGAGGCTACTGGAGGAAACTGGGAAACTGGTTGTGTTCAGAGGACATGGAGGCATTGGTCAGGAAGGTATGTGATATGAGTGATAGCTGGGCAGGTGGGTGGGTGAGGTTTGAGGGTGAGAGTGGAAGTGAGGAAATGGGTATGATCAGTGACAGTCCAGGGCAGTAATGAGGACATCCTGTGGTGCTGGATACACTGGTATAAACGCAATCATGAATGGAACAGCCAGCACTGGAGTGTATGTATGTGTGTTCCTTCTGTTGGTGCTACCACTTATACATGCATAGCTGCAGTAGTGCTAGTGTATAGTCACAGTGATTTCCATTGCTCATGCACACCCCTTTTGATTGCAAGAAAATTTAAATTATTCCACTATCCCAGTATTTGATAGTTTATATTCAGATAGTTTGCCTTCCTCACCTGCCACCTCCTGCAGCTGTTGCCCCCGGTCACCATGGAGCTGCCGTAGCCATAATGTCTGGTGGTGGGAGGGTGAGAGGGCTGGCCCGACTGGTACAGGTAAAATGGTCTGTTAATGTTTTATACCATTTAGCACCATTTCAGTGACTAAAGATGTATTTTAATGTATTTTATTACCTTGGACCAAATTGGTACTTCAGGAGTGTAATAACTGTTGTTTTCAGAAGACATTGCTCACACCCTCTCCCTCTCCCTCTGTAGGTGACTCCTGAGCAGTGTGTGGTTGAGGGCACTGTTGATGGTCTTGCCCCACATGAGGAACACCACCTCAAAGTACACACATATGGGGACATATCTAGTGGATGTGACAGGTGAGTGTGCAGGTCATGTGACCATCATGTGATCATGTCGTGTGACCATCATGTGATCATGTCATGTGACCATCATGTGATTATCATGTGATCAATAAGCTGATAAGTGGTTGTAGTGTGTGTGTATTCGTGTAGTAGATGTTGATTCACGTTTTGTGTGTAAACACTGTAGTGCACACACAAGTGCATGAACCCTTTCTCCTTGCAGTTGTGGTGATGTGTTTGATCTACCAAGTCAAGATGGTTCTCTACCAGTAAGCATACAAGCATTCACACACGTACTACCATATAAACATACAAACACACACATTCATACGACAATATTGTTTTTCCCTCCTTGGTATGTAGCTCTCACTTTCACAACTACCATTCTCATGTCCCCTCCCCTCCTGTCCCCTCCCCTCCCCCCTCTTCCCCCAGCCAGCAGGAGACCTTGGCTCCTTCACATCTGACGGGAGTGGTAGGGCATCCTTCCAGTTTGTGTCCCAGCGGCTGAAGGTGTGGGAGGTCATTGGAAGGGGAATGTTGGTGCACTCCACAGGACCCTCCACAACCACATCCAACAGGTTAGACAACCTAACTTAACTACATTCTCCCCACTTGCTACACCTTCCCTCCTACCTCTATCCCACCCCTCTCTCCTCCCCCTCCCACCTGCCCCACCCCTCCCTCTTCCGCTCCCACTGCCCCTCCCACCTGCCCCTCCCTCCCTCCCCCAGACTGATGTGTGGTATCATTGCTCGTTCAGCTGGACTCTTCCAGAACACAAAGAAGGTGTGTACCTGTGATGGAGTGACCATCTGGGAAGAGGAGGAGGAGGCAAGGAGGAGGGAGGACAGCACAAGAGGAACAGCAGCACGGCTGTAGCAGACAGCAGACAAGTGATGAAGAATTGGTGTTATGGTTTAGTGTTTGTTTGTTGTCGACCTCTCCATTCTGTCTACCACAGCCGTGTGTACTAAGCTGTATTGCGTGTGCTGTATTGTGTTTAATGACTGAAGTTTGTCTATTAACAGCTGGTGTATATCAGATCATGTGACCTGATATGATGTACAGTTCTTGTTTCTTCATAATAATTATTACATCATGTATGCTGCAATATACACACATGAAGTGTGCCTGTTAAGGCTCTGGGAGCATCTGACCATTAACTCTACATAGGCACGTGCTATGTACTGTGTTTGTGGACCCTCCTGCCCCTCCTATTTCCACATACTAATTCACACTTGCTATAAAAGATTCTGATCTGGGGTGCAAGCTGCATGCGCAGGGGAGGGGGGGCTTTATTATTATAACTAGGCAGAATATTATTTTGGGGGGAACGAGCCTGATTGAGCGAGATTAGAGGCACTTCCTATGTTAGTTGCATTGCACTAGTCAGTACTAATGAAAGGTCCAAATATGGAATATGACGTAATGTATTGTGCTTGGCTACCTAACACCACACACAAATCTTGTCTACAAATGCAAACGTGTTCAAGTGCTATTTCCGCTTCTTGTTCTTCTTCCCTCCTGTCTCCTTTAGCTCTTTCTTCTTCTTCTTCATAATGTCTTCCTGAGCCTTTGCTCTCTTGTACAACTCATACACAACCAACCCAACAACGATGAACAAGGCTAGAATGCTCATGAACCTCCACGTTCCTGGGCTGAATGAAGAGGCACTCTTCTGAACCTCAACACACTCCACAACAAACGTTAGTGTAGCACCACCTGCAGTGTAATAGTATAAATACAATATGGTGTCTCTGTCACATGATAGTCACATGACACGTGCACACTATGTATGTTGGCCAATCATAGTAACAGACTCCAATCACATGACAGTCATGTGACCTGCATGGTGCTGTACCTGGAATCACTGGGGGATGTCCCTGATCCCCATAAGCAAGATGAGGGGGAATCACCAGTTTACGAGTCTCACTGAATGAAAGGACACAAAGACACACGTATTCTTTGTCCACACACCACCTCACAACATCCGATTCCCGCCTCTCCCACCTTATCCATTATCATACTCTTCATTCACCTCACCCTACACCCCTCACTCATCCCACATGCCATTAAACACTTGCCTTCTTCCACCCCTCACTAATTTCTCACCTTACTCACCCCTCACATCCCACACTCACCCCTCACACCCCTCACTCACCCCTCACATCCCACACTCACCCCTCACATATTCCAAGTAGACCTTGTTCCCAACCTGAAGAAAGAAGCAATGAAATGAATACTTTTCTCTATATACCATGTTTAGCCCAAAGATTTACAAATGGCTCCTTATATGCACACAATACACACAACCATAGTACATGTTATCCATACAATTACGTACACAATATTGGTTTAGTGTGGTAGTGGGTTACTGCTATTGTGATACTCTAAGCCTATTCACTAGGGCCTACATTAGATTCATCATTAGCTTTAATACTGTTTACATTAGCATAGTACTGTGTAAATAGACTCCCTGTCTTCCAGAACCCCTGTTCTGTACACAACCTTCTCTGGTAAACACAACTACAGCCCATAGTTAAGCACCCTCTCCATCACCTTAAAGTATTTAACTCCACATTGTCATTTAAGATGGAAACGCCGCATTTTGTCTGTCACTTTCCGTCATATGCCGCCTTCATCTATCTGACAGCACCAACACACAGAGAAATGTATCATGTTCTTATTAGCACAACATTGTGTGGTTTCTCAAACATGCAAAATTTTGTCGCTAAAAATTGTACAAATTAAGGTAACATTACTGAGTCCAGTACATCGGAGTAGCATGGACAGAGAACTACATACACACAACCTTCAGAACTCAAGTTTAAGTGTATTCATTGCCTGTCAATCTCTCTATCGTGTGTACCTAGTGAATGCAGTATGGCAGTAGATCTAGCAACTCTATTGATTCAAACCAATCAGGCTACAATGTAAAGGGAAAGTTAGTTAACGTAGAGCTCGAGGAGTTCCACTCCCACACTTTCATTTGGTTCATCTTGGCACCAGCGCACTTCGATACTTGTATTAGTAGGTGTAGCTAGTTTTCTGTAGAACCACGGCAGGTTTGGAGAGTTACAGCAAGTGTTGCCAGTGGGACAGCCATTCTTGTCCCAGAGAGGATCATCAGTGTACCAACGGGCAGCAGACTCAGCGATGTCTCGTCCGTCACAGTAGTAGTGTTGTCCTACAAAGGATGGCGGTTGTGAGGCAACATTGTCCGGCTGGCAGAGACAGCGACCAGTGTGACCAGCAGCATAGGTCCAGATGTGGCGGCGAGGGGAGTCATAAGTGATTGACAGTCCATCAACGTAAGTATCATTGATGGTTTTGTTTGCTGCCATGGCGTCTATCCCATCTGGTGAACCAAACTGGTACGCAATAGCCCGTCCACAGACTGATGTGTAGTTGATGCCGAGAGGGAAGAAATATGCTGAGGTACATCCTTGAGCAGTAGCTACACACATTCTCTTGGGACTGAAAAGTGTATGGAGGGAAAACGGGCAGAACCCCCTTAGATGAGTCATATTAACCCACGCCACTCTTGTCCATCCTCCAGCTACGTTATTGCAACTCTTCATACAATACACATTATCTGGTACAGGATGATTAAAGAGCCAATAGTATCCATCAGGGCTGTCCGGGTAACAATCAAATATTTCCTTGCAAGACGAGGCAGCCGTCGCTGGAAACAGGCCTACAGTGCATTCAAGTTGGAGAAGTGACCGTGATGATAGGTTCTTCTGCAGTGTTTCTGTCACTCTGCTGAACTCGTCTGCTGTCAGTTCAGTGTCTCCCGACTCCCCCTGGTGTCCTGGTGGACCCTGCACTCCTGGAGGGCCCTGCACACCGGGGGCTCCTGGGGGACCCATAACGCCTTGTCTACCACGTGGACCAAATGGACCAGGGGGGCCATGTGGACCAATGGGCCCCTCCGGCCCAGTTAAGCCTCTCTCTCCTTGTGGCCCCAGCCCACCTTGCAGACCACGAGGTCCTGGCAGTCCCTGTCTTCCTGTGTTGCCTTTCTGTCCCTTCTTTCCTCTGAAACCTTTCCCTCCCCTCATCCCTGTTGGTCCAACTTCACCTTGATCCCCTTTCTTCCCCTGTGGTCCACTTCCACCCTTTAGCCCAGGTAGTCCAATACCTCCTTCCTCCCCTTTCTCACCCTTAGGGCCCTCTGGTCCAGGAACACCAAGAATTTCAGCACTGAACTCAACTTTCCCAGCTGGGCTAGTGATACACTGAGTGCCATTCCCAGAATTGGCAGTAGCCTCTCTTGTCCAGCAGTAGATGATAGCCACAATGAGTAGCCACTTCAGTGGACTGGTAGAAACCATTGTAGTTAGGGACTTGCAGTGGTACCTATACTGAGGTGATGACCTGGGTACGTTTTGGGGAGCTCTGGAATGTGATTCGACCATCAGAAAGCAGTTACCATGTGCTTGTGGCCAGTAAAGCCAAGCCTTTGTTTACACAGTGATTGGGCAAGCATGATTCAGTAGAGGCTCATAGCCGCCTTCGTTGGTTCATTCATCAATAAAACTCAAGAAACTTAAAGAACACTACTACAACTTCACACAAATGGGAGGTGGGAACAGGATGCTTCAGCCCATGGGTCTTCGTCAGCTGCACCCACCCCCTCCCCTTTGTGGAAAGCTGCAGTATTGCTCTATAAATTCATGTTGAAAGGGCAAGCATGACTTGTGCACACCTCTTCAGCTTCCTAACTTCTATGACTTGTGAAGCAAGCAGACTTTTGCCCATGACTTTCTCTTCCGAAAAGATTTACTGCGCATGAGGCGGCCATTTTGATGATGTAATGCCACACCCTACAAATCCATTCACCCATGTACCTGGAATAACCTGCCCTGCTCCTAGGACAACAGGGAAGGGACTGCGACCTTCTTGTTTGGAGGTGTCAAACACCATCCCATTGTCGAGGGTGCCCTACAGCATTAATATAAGAATACATTCACACCAATAATATAATTACCTATACTAAATCACTGTGAGCAACAAACACACCCAAATTCACCTTGGCACACCCACTAAATACAATACATGGGGTCTGACAGCCTTTATATTAGATACATGCATATTATTTTCATATAAAACAATACAAGGGTAAGATATTATACACATAGTATGTCATAGAATCTCATAGCTAGATATGTTGTATGATAGTCAATTGAACGTGTAGCAATTACTAGGAACATCAGTCAGCAGATTGCAAGACACTTCAACCTCCTGGGCCCTCGTCAGCTGCAGACAATCAGCTTTCTGTCAAGCTGGTACAGTGAACCTGTCTAACCTGTGGGCCAGTTCTAACTGGCCTTTATAGAGGTGGCTGCTCTACAGAGGTAGACTGCAATGCTTTAGTGCTATTTGGGGCCATACAGGGAGGCTGGCTGTTTTAGAGAGGTGGCTGCCTAACACAGTGACCATCTTAGACAGGTTCCACTGTATATTAAGTATATACAAACACTAGACAACTGGCAGAGGGGCTTAGACGATCTGAGTCAAATTTAAAGTGCAAGGTGAATTGTATTAATTAATTGATTAAAAATTAAAATTTATATAATCAGCAGCATACAAGACGCAAGTGGTGTTACTGGTCACTAGTGAACAGTGCAACTTGCCCATAAACACACGTAGCAATGGGGACATGTCAACTTACCGTGTAGTGGACAACGATCGTGTCTCCTTTTTCGGCAGCATAGGGACAGTGGGAGGGCTTTGTCTGAGTGAGGAAGGCGACAAGAGAGTCGTGCGGTGCGTTAGAGACTGCCGACAAACACAAGCACATACAGAGTGCTCGATGCTGAAGGCAAGTAAACCTTGCAAATTCTGTTCCTATTACCGCACCTCTGTAATGACTTCCAGCTTCCCCTTGCTCTTCTTGGCCTCTCCCAAGGTACACATCATTGAGGTGAGCAGGAGAACGGAGCAGATCATAGCTAGTGTCGAGAACAAAGGGTTTCGAGACGCCATTTTGTTGAGTGGGGTGCGGCCCTCGCGTGGGGAATTCCCTTGTCCGGTTGGTGCGCTGCCATGTTACCTGATCTTGCTCAGTTCTTTGGTGTAACAAAGTTCAAACAGCTAAAGGTAGCCCTTTGAAACAAGTGCAATAAACAAGGAGCTACTTCTTTCCTCGCCGGCTATGGGGCTTCTTCTGTTGGTGTTTGTGAAGACATTGTTTGAGCTCTCACGTGTGCCTCCCTCCCTTACTGATACCCCAGGGTCGATATGTCCTCCTGTCAGATTCTAGGGCAGATGGACAATTCATGGTACACCACTTCCTCACACAGGCACTGAAGGGTGAGCTACACCTGAGTACACCGTAATTGTTCACTCAATGACAGACTGGGGCAAGCATACATCGCCACGCCTCCTGGCACACCCACCAGCACACGAGTTGAATGTTGATACGTGGATGTGTTTGTCCATACATTTATTACCAAACAATGTCCTGACTGTCCTCCCCCCCCCCCTCCCAACACCTCTAACTGTATCGTGTGTCTGTGTCTGCAGATGGTGTCACAACCTACTTTGTGGCATTTGCTCAAGCGTTTGTACACTACAACACAATTGCATCTAAACTGGTGAGCCCAGTGTGTGAAGTGTGTGTGTGGGGAGAGAGGTTGAGAGTGTTTGTGGGCACTGTGCCTTAAGAGGAGAGCGGTGGAGCCAGGTCAGTGTGGTCCCTCCACACTGCAGGGAGCTAGTCTCTCAAAGTTCCAGTCAAGTGGACAGCTTGTGTACATTGATGGCCTCACTCATCTCCATGACAACACACACACAGACTTGAGCAAAGAACAGGACACAAAGAAGACGATATGCTTCTCATTGGACAAGTGTGTGGGGTGGGGGGTGTAGGGTGGGGTGTGTAGGGAGGTGGGAGTGGGGTGTGGGGTGGGGTGTGTAGAGTGGGGTGTGGGGTGGGGTGTGGGGTGGGAGGTGGGGTGGGGGGTGGGGGGTGGGGTGTGTAGGGAGGTGGGAGTGGGGGTGCCCTATGAGAGTGAATGGAATGTGATAAGATTGCATGACACAATATGTTTGACATGAGGTGTGGTAGGAGTGACATGAGGTGTGGTAGGAGTGACATGACGTGTGGTAGGAGTGACATGAGGTGTGGTAGGAGTGACATGAAGTGTGTTTGAATGCATGGGGTAGGTAAGTGTGGGGAGGGGAGGAGAGTGCACTGTGTGTGTGTGTGTGTGTGTGTGTGTGTGTGGTGGTAGGGTGTAGCTGTGTGGTGTGTGAGCGTGACTGAGTATGTGTGGTTGTGGATGTGCGTGTTTGTGTTTGTGTGTGTTAACACATACTCAATTATTCCTCCATGCTTTGCTTATATTGTCTTCTCAACTGGCAACACCTGTTCCATACTCCCTTCTCCCTCTTCTAGGAGTAAACCCAACTGCCTCGTCAGTCTCTACTCCTTCCTGTCCCATCACATCAAGCCCCTCCTCTCCAGCGGTCGGCCGGTGGCAGTCATTGTTGATGACCTGAGCTTGTTGCTAGGGCTGGGGGTGGGGCTTGTGGAGGTGGTGGACTTTGTCCACTACTGTCAGGTACTGCTGTGTCACTCCAGTGAGGAGGAGCCAATGTGTGTGTGTGTGTGTGTGTGTGTGTGTGTGTGTGTGTGTGTGTGTGTGCGTGTGTGTGTGTGTGTGTACACATTAGAGGGAATTAGAGATTGCAATTGATCTTTATAGAAAGATGGTTGCATTACAGAGGTAGACTGCAATGTTTTAGTGCTATGTTTAGTTATCCCATTTGGGACCAGGTTGGCTGTTTTAGAATAGTCTTGCATAGCCAACCACTTTCTCTCCTCCATTTTTCATTGATGATGTAATCGATTAAAAATGGAGGGAAGAAGGCGGTCAGCTGTGCAAGACTAGTTTTAGAGAGCTGTCTTATAAAGTGGCTGTTGTACTCAGGTTAACACTTGTTCTGTATGTGTGTTGCCAATTGAGCTGTTTGTGTGCTCTGTGAAAGTGATTCCGTGTGTTTACTGATTGTGACACTTATGTGCATGGTGAGTTGTGTGACTGTGTGTGTGTGTGTGTGTGTGTGTGTGTGTGTGTGTGTGTGTGTGTGTGTGTGTGTGTGTGTGTAGGGCTCTCTCTTCACCATGGTGCATGCTGACGATGACATGGGAGAAGAGCTGGAACAGCTGCTGAAGAGACACCTTGCTCATCACTGTGATCTGCAGGCCAGTGTGTCAGGACTGGAGACAGGACACAGCAAGGATGTGCATGGGGAGGTGTGTGGGGGGGACGGATGAGGGAGGTGTGTAGTGTGAGTGAGCTGTGTGTGGGAGGGAAGTGTATGGGAGGTTAACATGTTAATGTGTGGGAGGGATGTGCGATGGAGGTATACATGTTTAAATGAATGAAGTGTTAGGTAAAGGACTATATATAGGATTATGTTGGTTGTCATTGTTGCTGCCTCCTTCCCCACAGATCACCACAGTGGAGTGGACATCTCCCAAGAGGGAGAGGTCTGTTGTGAATACAGCACAGTTTAAACTCACAGAAAAGAGCGTACACATATTCCCAAAGGGACTTTCCCCAGCTGTACTATGACACAGGCACATTATTGTGTATGCATGGATAATAATTTAATCAATATAATATCATGAGGCCGACATTTATATATAATTTATTGTGACTCAGGCCATCCAATACACGCACCAGATGCTATGCTATGCTGCTGGTACATATTCTCATTCATTTTTACACAAATACTTTATTAATTATTATAATGTACATGACCATAGCTATAACGAATCATCTGACATATCTACACAATACACAGTACACATCACATTAATAACTAATTACACAATTAATTAGTTTATTAATTAATAAGGGGGATGTTTTGTACAGCACATGACACACAATAATTGTATATCGGGGTATAAAACGCTATGATTTCTTTCCTGAATAACTTCGGCTTACGCCAGAAGATAGTCTCCTTGTCTCAAGTGAACTACGCCCACTGGCACTTCGTCTGACATTGCTAGAGGCACCACCACTCATTGGACGCTTTGATCGATCGCCTGACAGCCGTGGGGAGTGGCTGGGGGAGGCGGTGGGGTCTCGAACCACTTTCTCTGGTTTCACAAACGTGCCATGTCCTTCCTTGCATTTGAAGTACTTTACTCCTTGCACTGTGCCATTGTGTTTGCCTGGAAGGGAGGGGAGAGAGGGAGGAGGGAGTGTTGCATCACAGCATGTCAGGTGATCACATGATGTTCACATCATGTAACATCACATACAGAATGTGGCAAAATAATGTTAACATTTCATTTTTTTTAAAAAAAAATTACAATGGAACAGACTATTTCATTGCATACACTGCAGAATTTTTGTGATGTCATTTCTACAAAAAAGTGGAGGGCAGAAGTGGATCTGCTACGAGAGACATACTGGATGAGAACAATTCCAGAGGAGACTAAACAGTGATTGCTGTACGTTGTTCTAGTGTTCTATGATTTGTGCAATCATTATCGTCCATTCCACATAGAACAGACTGTGAACACACCTTAGAATGGTCAGTGCATTATTGAAACGTTAGCATTATATTGTCACATACATACTGTACCTGTCATGTGACCTGTCATGTGACCTGTCATGTGACCTCACATGCTGGTCACATGTTGCATCACAGCTCACCTGAAGGTCTTTCCAGTGCAACACCAATCCACAGGCCTGGCTGGAACTGGGTCTCCCCCACATACTTCACTACACCCATCTTTAAGCCGCTGGCTGTGTCCACAAATACCCTCTCCCCCACTTCTGGAGCTGGAGGCTCCTCACGGCTTTCCTCTTGGTTGACCACAGCACCCTTCACCTCTGCAGGTGCAGTGCTGCTGCCTTTAGACACTACAGGCGGGGGACCCTGTGGAGTAGAGCTACTACACTCTGCGTCCTTTGACACTGAGTTGGCTGCTGGTGTTTCTGTCGGAGGTGAAATGGTCACAAGAGTGTCTTCTGGTAGAGGCGGTAGAGGAGTGCTCTGTGATGTCTCCTTTGATGGCAGACTATTCTGTGATGAACTATCCCTTGGTATCTCCTTCGGTGGCAAATTTATCTGTGGAGTCTCCTTCGGAGGTGAGCTACTCTGTGGAGTCTCCTTCGGTGGTGAACTACTCTGTGGAGTCTCCTTCGGTGGTGAGCTACTCTGTGGAGTCTCCTTCGGTGGTGAACTACTCTGTGGAGTCTCCTTCGGTGGTGAGCTACTCTGTGGAGTCTCCTTTGATGGTGAACTACTCTGTGCAGTCTCCTTCGGTGAACTATTCTGTGGTGCCTCTATGGGCCGAGGAGTGATTGACAGTGAACTTTCTGATGGAGAGCTCTCTTGCGCACTCTCATCGGAAACACTTTCCTCAAGGACAGCAGAATCAGTTGCCTTCTCCTCTGCGTCCTTCTTCTCCACCTGCTCCACATTTACATCAGCAGCAATTCCTTCCAGCTCTTCTGCTGTTGACAGCTCCATGCCGACAGGAGAATGTGACAGTGTGCTCTTCTTTTCCACATGTGTTTCCTCTTCCTCTACTGTATCCTCTGTGTCATGAGGCTGTGTTGGAGACGGTGTGTAGCTGTAATCTGCCTTGGTTGGTTGAGGCACAACCGGAGGTGTCTCCTTCAACTCAGTACCATGCTTCTGGTTGTGGCTCTGCTCTGCCTCTGGGCACACTTTTGTGGTTGCGTCTTTTAAGCCAATCCCTGCGTCTGGGGTTTGAGACCCATTCCCACTTGCCTCTACAGTCCCATTCCCATTCTTACCGGCAGCCTCAGCTGGATGCTGAACATCAGGATCACTTTGAAGACCAGCTTCATCTAGATTCCCAATTCCATTTTCCACAGCATCCTGCTTCTGACTCCCATTTTCCAGGCTCAGAGTTGAATTCTTTACCTCAGGGCAGGCACCCTCAATGGCTAATGGGTCCTCCACTTCAAACTTGACATCATCTTCTACTTTGTGGGGTGCAGAAGATGGAGAATCACATCTCTTCTCTTCTACTACTGAAGAAGCTGTCTCCTCCAGGCCCTGTTCTTCTTGCTCCACACTTTCTTCTTCATTGCTGCCTAACTCCACTGCATCCTTTAATGTTCTCTCAGGCTCTCCTTCCACCAATGCTGCAGCTGTTCCTTTCGTTCCCTCCAAGGCTTCCTCTTCCTGCTCCACGCTTTCTTCTTCCACGCTGCCTAACTCAACCACAGCTTCCAATGTTCTCTCAAGATCTTCTTCTGCTGCTGATGTTCCCTCCAAGCCTTGCTCTTCCTCTTCTGTGTTTCCACTTTCTTTGTTACCCGACTCCAATTTTCTCTCAGAATCACCTTCCACCAACACCGCAGATGTTTCCTCTGTTCTCTCCAAAGCTTGTTCTTCCTCTCCTAGTGCCACAGCAGCCTTCAATGTTCTCTCAGGATCCCCACTGTCACTACCACTCCTCTCAGACAGCTCCTGCTCTGAGGCAGTCAAGGCGGCCGTTGAGATTGTTCCCGAGTCAGCGCGACTGAGGGACATGGGCTGAGGGACGGAGGACAGGAAGGCAGCATGATGTAAGTCCACAGAACACAGATCACAAACACTGAATGGATAGCAATGTACACTAATTGTCACACACACACACACTGTCACGCAGGTCTGTCATGTGTACTCACTGTCACACACAATATATCACCTATAGTACACCCTGTCTTCATGTGCGTACACTCACTGTGTTCATTGGTGAGGTGGTGCTGGCGACGGCATACTTCTTACGTAAGATCTTGCCTGCACTTGCCAGTTTCTCCTTCAGTGCAACCTCCTACAAACAAACAAACAAACAAATGAACACACAAACAGTTACTATAATTCAAATATTTAATCAATTCAATTCCATCGTGTGCGCTTCACCTCATGCCATCCCTACCTGCCCGCCCTCCTGCCACGCCCACCTGCCCCACCCACCTGCTTGAGCTGATCCAGCTGCAGCACGTTGGCAATGGACTCCATGGCACGAGTGTACTTCTCCACAACGTTCTCATCCTCCTCCAGCTCCACGTAGCTGTGCTCCTTGCCTTTAGTCTTGGGTCTCTCCATACCCTCCAACTGGAGGAGAGAGGAACAAGGGAGAGAGTTATTAGATGGGTGAAGGTGAGGGTGAGGATGAGGGTGAAGGTGAGGATGAGGGTGAAGGTGAGGATGAGGGTGAAGGTGAGGATGAGGGTGAAGGTGAGGATGAGGGTGAAGGTGAGGGTGACGGTGAAGGTGAGGGTGAGGAGGAAGTGAAGTGACAGTAAGGGACACAAGGACATACTCAACATACATACGTACGTCTGAGTGGCAGTGGAGTTAGGACAACACCAAGGGGTGTGACACTACACAAATACGTATCCACAGATACCAATGCGCCTGACAACACATGTCACCTCACCCCTGAACAAGAATCGTGTGCTTGTCGTCTGCTCACCTTTGGTATGCCTGTCACAACTTCATACATCACACCGCATCTAGTACGGGACTCCTGTGAGGGGTGAGGGGTGAGGGGTGAGGGGAGAGGGGTGGTAGTAAGGAGAGAGAAGTGATAGTGATAGTGAGGGGTGAAAAGTGTAGCGAGGTAAGAAGTGGTAGTGACATGAGGAGAGAGGTGATAGTGACATGCATGAGGGAGAGGGGTGAGGAGTGAGGGTGACAGAGAGGGGTGAGAGGATCTACGTACGTACGTAGCTCAACCCAACCACATTCTTTACACCACCCCTCCCCTCCAATACACTTGCCTTCATTGTGAACCTCCTCATTAATGAGGCAAAGCCTGATGGTTTCTTCTGTATCCGCAGACAGATCCTCTTCCTAACAACAAGGACTATCCCGGGAGGGTGTTTGAGCACCACCTTCACCTGTGGGATAGGGAGAGGGAGGGGACACATTGAAGCATCTTACAGTACTTCATTGTAGCTCTCCTGACAGTCAATGCCTCACACACACAACACAATACAACACACACACACACACACACACACACACACACACACACACACACACACGCACACATACACACACAACACACACACACACACCACACCAAACATACACCACACCACATTATACAACAACACACACACACACCATTGAGGTCCAGGAAGAGCGTGGGCACTCTCTCCTCCACTCCCAGGTCCAAGTCCCACTTGGTGGGTGCCCCAGGCACCCCGCTCCCCGCCCGAGGGTTGAGCACTGCAGACCTCTCCCACTGCATAACTGTCCACTGGTCCACAAGGTCTTCATGGCGATCACTGTCAGCTTTGGAGCGATCTGGGCAAGGAGGATGAAAAGAGGGCTTTACAGGTGTTACTGGTCGACAGTCAAAGCCATCAATGTGTACCTGTTGGGCTCCCTTCGTCCCCCTCCCCCTCGCTCATTTTCTTACCTTTTTTGCTGATAAGTTTTTGGACCTCAGAGTCAAGGTACTCCCTTCGGTTCATCAATGCCTCACTCCACTTGTTCCTCAGCCGATCCAGGTCGTGCTCCTGCCAGGAGTCCAGTGGTTCCTCGTAGCGTGTGCGGAGGTAGATGCTGCCGATGGCGACAGAAGAAATGTGGTCACACTGTAAGGGACTTCCCCCATCCTGCATCTCGAGGTGGATGTGGACACGGCGTGATTGTCCCTGAAGGGGAGGAGGGAGTGGGGTGGGAGTACACTTTATGCACTCATTCACTGAGATACTGTAACCACCCAGTGCCTTCTGATCTAACAGTGTACGTAGGATGGAGGGCTGGTAGACATCTCCACCCTACTAGCTTCATTCTCTCCAATCTTCTCCAATGACCTCCCCTCCTCTCCTCCCCTCCCCTCCCCTCCCTCCCCTCCTCCCCTCCCCTCCCCTCCCTCTCCTCTCCCCTTCCCCCTCCCCCTTCCCCTCCTCCCCCTCCCCCTCCCCCTTCCCCTCCTCCCCTCCCCTCCTCTCCCTTCCCCTCCCCCTCCCCCTCCCCTTTCCCCTCCCCCTCCTTCCCTCCCCCTTCCCTCCCTCCCCTCCCTTACCTGTTTGAGCTGGTAGATGCCTCCTGTCCTCACGTCCACCTGCTCCCTCAGAGGAACTGGCATGTACTGTCCTTGGTCATTCAGCTCCATGATCTCCACCCACATTATCATACGACGGGTGATGTCATTCCACCTATTAATAGTACATATGTACAGAATACGGGATAAACAACACAACACTGAGCCAACACACACACACATCAATACTGAATACTGCAATAAGGTATGTACATACAGTATACGTAACTCCCTTCACCTTCACCTTCCCCTTTCTTCACATCCTCGCCCCTCCCCTCTCCCTTCTCCTCACCCCTCCCCTCCCTTCCTCTCCCTCTCCCCTCTCACTTCACCTCCCCTCCATACCTCTCCTTACCTTTCCACAAAGGTCTTTGGTTTCCTGTCCTCTTCCTGGATGGTCTCAGTCGTAAATCCCCCTCGCTGGTGTCCCCACACCTCCACCGCCAGACTACCTGACTCCACCCACTCCAGAAACTCCTCCGTCACATCAACAGTAAGTTTCTACACAAGCAGAAAATCAGTCAGTGTCACTTTTGTCATACAGCCTCGAGACTGAGTGCAAACAGTATACAAATTAATACATACAATACAGTACTGTATGTACATACATGTAATACATACAATACAGTACTGTATGTACGTACATGTAATACATACAATACAGTACTGTATGTACGTACATGTAATACAGTGCAGACATCACACAATAAACACAGCACTGAAGGGATCTGTGCACAGCACCTCTAATGACTTCATGAGACCAACACAATAATACTATGGCTTTAAATTACATTCATTGGTCACCAATTACATCAGTTAAGTTATAGTGTGTTTTTGCAACTACACTTTACACCATACTACAGTTAACCTGTCCACTACGTAAGTGCATTCTCCCTTATCCCTCCTCTTTCCCCTCTCATCCCCTCCCTCCCCTGCCCCCTACATATTCTCCTTCCTCACCTTCACATGGTGGAACTTTGGGGAGGTCTCAGCCAGTGTGCGGGCTGCGGGGTCAACAGACACTGCCTCGGGGACCACAACTGGTCCATTCTGCCCGAAGAAGAAGTAGTTACAGAAGGCGTAATGGCAGAGTGCAGTTGGGAGACCTGTCGCTTCAATCACTTCCAACACTATCGCTGCCTTTGTACCAGGACGGAGCTCTGTTGCCGTTGACGATGAGGTAGCTCTGCCTGGGGCTGACAGCTGCTCCTTCTGTGTGGGGGCTTCCCCTTCACAGCCATCTTGCTCCTGTTCCTCTACAAAGGGCACTTTCTGGATGGCTAGTTTCAGCCGCCCACACACACTGCCAGTGGGTGCTATGATGGGAGTGTCGTATTCGTGTCTGACATCTTGATGAAGGCAGTCCAGGAACAGGTTGGCAACACCTGCAGCAGAGGGGCGGGTCACAAGTGAGTGGGCGGGGTCACCAATGAGTGGGCGGGACCACTAGAGTGAGTGAGCCACTGGTGAGCGTGGTGGCGGTACATACAAGCACAGCCCCTCCCTCTCCTTCCATGTGCCCCACCCCTCTCAGAGCCTCACCAATCAGTGCATGCTGCTCAAAGTCCACCAGCGGGTCCACCACATCATCCAGTCCAATCCCACTGTCTCCCTCCTCATACATGTTGTACAGCTCCCGCATGGCCACCACCTTCTCCTCCAGCTGGTCCAGGCTCCACACTAACAAACAAACAAACAAACAAACAAACAAACAGAATCAACTACTGTACATACATAGGTGTGATACATAGAATATGTGCATTTACAGCGCATACGTTCAATTACGCATAACTCCTGCATGTTTACACTAAACACAAAACTACTGGAAGATCTTCATATACAGAGTCAATTATTTCACTCAAGGTACTGTACAACCAGAACAACAACAGACTGCTGCCTCCTTGAAAGGATGGCAGCAACCTCCTGAAACACTTTGAGAAAACAAAGTCTTGCCCTGGTAAGCAATACTTGTGAAGAAATCCCAGTGAGCTGTTGAACAGTACATAGCCTAGCCAGACAAGCTGTGGGAGAACAACATCAGTAACATATGCACAGTGATCCATGTACTCACCAATATTGGACGCTTTGTACTTGTTGAACACACGTACAACAATCTCGTCAGTGCCACGATTCCAATTCTCACCCTGAACAGAGTAGACAGGCATATATGTACGTATGTACGTATGTACGTACCACCATATCACATGACATCACACACACGCACGCATGCACACACACACACACACACACACACACACACACACACACACACACACACACACACACACACACTGCCCTTCTCTTCACACTACATAACTCACATAGCTCTTGGGGCGAAGGTACTTTGGAGGGATCTGCAATGTGACCTTGAAGAAGGTGTCCTTCTTCAGCTCCTTGCTGAGCATGTTGGCCTCCTGTACCAGGCGATTGGCACGCACAAAGGACTCCAGCAGCATCTCCTGGTTACGGCGGCTCTCCCATTCAAGCTCCTCCTCCTCGTCACGGGGTGGGGACAGTGTGGTCCGAGGGACGGGGGAGGGGGCCGCTGACGCTCTGTCGTCTGCAAGCTGCTCCTTTAGAAGAGCTAGCTGTTGCTCATACTTCTCTTTCTGCTCCTCAAGAGCAACTGTGGATGAGGAGAGAAGGGAAGAAGGGGAAAGAGAAGTGGAAAGAGAGGAGGTGGAGGAGAGAGGGGAGGGGAGAGGGGAGGGAAGAAGGAAGAGGGGAGAGAGGAGGGGAGGTAGCAGAGAGGAGAGGAGAAGTGGACAGGGAGAGAAAAGGGAGTGGATATGGAAGGAAAAGAGAAGTGGTGGGAAATGAAGTATGTACGTACATTTACAGCTTACTAGTTTCAAGGTTCATAACACGACACTACATAAGCAGTTCCTTCACCAGAGCATGCATACACTGAGGATATGGTGACTGCTGGCCCACCTTCCTTCTCCTCAGCATGCTTCAGATGGAGTGACTTCAGCATTTGAGAGTACATCCCTTGGGACTCTATACGGGGGAGGGGTGAGGAGAGGGGACAGTGTGTGTGTGTGTGTGTGTGTGTGTGTGTGTGTGTGTGTGTGTGTGTGTGTGTGTGTGTTTGTGTACACACCTCCGTCAGGGTTGTGCATGAGGACCTCCTTCATGGCACTGTCATAGTCCATCTGTGTCTCATTCTCTTCCCTAGCCTGACCTGCAGGGGAGGGGAGGGGGAAGGGGAGGGGAGGGGAGGGGAGAGGAGGGGAGGGGAGGGGAGGAGGGGGAGGGGGAGTGTGATAATCATTATATACTGTGCTAAAGCTATGTACATATGTACGTACATAGAGGGCACTGGTATAAATGGAGAAATTGCTATTTACGTGCGTACCCTCATATCCCTACTGTTATGGCTGTACTCACATCCATCACGCTAGTACATACATATACATCGACTAGCCCATTCATTCACTCTCTCCCTCATCCGTCACCAACACTCCCAAGCACTCACCTCTCGGCACACACATTCCTACTTATCATGCACACTCACCTCCCTTTCCCTTCCCCACCCCTCTCCTCACCTCTCCCTCCAACTCCCCTTTCCCCTCACCCACCTGGCAATCGAGGACAACTGAGCCTGAACAGGTGGTTGTTCCCCAGAAGGATCCTGTCCCCGTGCTTCAGCTGCGTCCGCTCCGTGATGCTCCGTCCGTTAACCAGTGTCCTCACTGACTGTGCTGATGTGATGAAGACACCATCGCTGTCCATCTCCACTACGCAGTGCTCTGTGTGGATGCCAAGGCCTTGCAGCTGAATGTCTGGGGGGTTCTCTGAGTTTGGTCGACCAATCACTGTCCTCTCCTACATTCACAGAAGATGGAGAAAGGACAGAAGAGGTCAGCTTTATAGACAGCATAGACACACACATAAGGCAACTTTCCATGAACCATTCGTATACTACATACGTACATACCTACATGTGTACAGTACAATACAGTGCAGTACAATACCTGCTAACAATAAAGTAGCCTCGGTTACTATGTAGTAAGAAATGGCAATACGTGACAAGATGTAGTAAGAAATGGCAAGATGTGACAAGACGTAGTAAGAAATGGCAAGATGAGACAAGACGTAGTAAGAAATGGCAAGATGAGGCAAGACATAGTAAGAAATGGCAAGATGAGGCAAGACGTAGTAAGAAATGGCAAGATGAGGCAAGACGTAGTAAGAAATGGCAAGATGAGGCAAGACGTAGTAAGAAATGGCAAGATGAGACAAGACATAGTAAGAAATGGCAAGATGAGGCAAGACGTAGTAAGAAATGGCAAGATGAGGCAAGACATAGTAAGAAATGGCAAGATGAGGCAAGACGTAGTAAGAAATGGCAATACGTGACAAGATGTAGTAAGAAATGGCAAGATGTGACAAGACGTAGTAAGAAATGGCAAGATGTGACAAGACGTAGTAAGAAATGGCAAGATGAGGCAAGACATAGTAAGAAATGGCAAGATGAGGCAAGACGTAGTAAGAAATGGCAAGATGAGGCAAGACGTAGTAAGAAATGGCAAGATGAGGCAAGACGTAGTAAGAAATGGCAAGATGAGACAAGACATAGTAAGAAATGGCAAGATGAGGCAAGACGTAGTAAGAAATGGCAAGATGAGGCAAGACATAGTAAGAAATGGCAAGATGAGGCAAGACGTAGTAAGAAATGGCAAGATGAGGCAAGACGTAGTAAGAAATGGCAAGATGAGACAAGACATAGTAAGAAATGGCAAGATGAGGCAAGACGTAGTAAGAAATGGCAAGATGAGGCAAGACGTAGTAAGAAATGGCAAGATGAGGCAAGACGTAGTAAGAAATGGCAAGATGAGACAAGACATAGTAAGAAATGGCAAGATGAGGCAAGACGTAGTAAGAAATGGCAAGATGAGGCAAGACATAGTAAGAAATGGCAAGATGAGGCAAGACGTAGTAAGAAATGGCAAGATGAGGCAAGACGTAGTAAGAAATGGCAAGATGAGACAAGACATAGTAAGAAATGGCAAGATGAGGCAAGACGTAGTAAGAAATGGCAAGATGAGGCAAGACGTAGTAAGAAATGGCAAGATGAGGCAAGACGTAGTAAGAAATGGCAAGATGAGGCAAGACGTAGTAAGAAATGGCAAGATGAGACAAGACATAGTAAGAAATGGCAAGATGAGGCAAGACGTAGTAAGAAATGGCAAGATGAGGCAAGACGTAGTAAGAAATGGCAAGATGAGGCAAGACATAGTAAGAAATGGCAAGATGAGGCAAGACGCAGTAAGAAATGGCAAGATGAGACACAAGATGTATGTAGCAATGTCTAACAGTACAAGTAAGTGTGTTCTGCTGCTTTTACCTTACACACACATCACACAAACATACATACACCCAAGCGCACACACAAACACACGTACACACACAACACACACACACACACACACACACACACACACACACACACACACACACACACACACACACACACACACACACACACACACACACACACACACACACACACACACACACACACACACACACCTTCAAGTAGCACACCAACAACTCATTCATGGAAGGGTCAGCATTCAGGTTGACCAAGTAGTGCTTGTCCGACTGAACGCCAATACCAGAAGCTTGCACTGATATTCCCATATCCTCCAGCGCCTTCTGCCTCTCCTATGACATAAACGGGGGGAGGAGGGGGGGGGGGGAGGGGCATTCAAGTAAGGGATGGGTCTTATTGTACAGTGGAACCTGTCCAAGATGGCCACTGTGCAAGAACTGGTGACCGTCCTTAGACAGGTTTCACTGTAATGGTTACCTCAACTGCCAAGCACACTTGAACACTTTATCCAGACATTCTTCAGCTTTAACATCATTTCACAGTCCCATCCTTTTCTACCTCCCTCCACAGCCCCACCCACTCTTTCTCCCCAACCCCAACCACCTCTCACCAGCCCCACCCACCTCTCACTAGCCCCGCCCACCTTGTGTATCCTCTCTGTCTCAGCCAATTTCTGCTCCCACGTCTTGCTCATCTCTCTCAAGAAGTCCTCATTGATCTTCAGCTTCTCCTGCAGCTCGACAATCTCCTTCGCATTAGCCAGCGAGCTTAGTGCTGTGTCACCCATCCCAAGTCCCTGCCCAGCCAGCAGCTGCCGCAGTTTCTCAACCTCTTCACGCAGCTCGCGAATCACTTTTGCATTAGGGTCCTCGTTGACTACCGCATGGTTGACAATTCGCTTTGCCCTGTCAGCATATCGCAGTGTGGACAGCGATTCCTCGTAGTTGTCAGAGGCTGGGCTCACCGTGGCAACCATCACTGTTTTGCTGTTCCCTCCAAGATTGTCTTTCAGCAACCAAGTAAGCGTGGAGTCTCGATAGGGAATGTACGAGTTCTTGGGCTTCTTCCCAGCAGACTGCGTGGAAGTTGACATGGTAATTGTCACATGACAGTCTTGTGATCCAAACCCATCACATGTCTTGAACATTCAATGAACTCTACTAAATGAAGTCAAACTTAATTTTTGTCAACAATAAGTGCACTCAAACATACACCGTCAAAGACTTCTTGTCAATGAAATGTCCACCTTCAGATAAGCCATGCACACTCAAACACACATCACTCACAATGTCTGCCAGCGCTGATATAACCAGTCCCAAGGTTGTGAGTGACTTGTTGATCAGACTGCCTTCCTTCAGCCGGTCCCCGAGTGCTCCCGTTTTACCAGCTCTCTCGCTCCCTGCAAGGTCCACAAGACTGATTTTACTCACTTTCTCTCCACCTAATTGTGAGGCTGGATCAAAGATGGTCTGGGTGAGTGTGATGGAGAAGACAGCATGGGACCGGCTGCTCTCCGCATTCATCTGCGTGGCTGCCACTGTACGGGCCTTGTTGCCTTCCGACATTAGTTCATCGATGTCCTACAGAGAGTGAATGTGGGAATGGGAATAGCAATGGGAGTGGGAATTGCACTAGAAATGGAATGGGATTGTGGGATTGGGAGTAAAACTGAAAGTGGGAATGAGAGTGAACAATTTGTTATAATTATAATGTTGTAGAGGCTCATTGCTACATGATCAATAGTAAGATAGTAGTAGGAAGTAGGTATTTGTTATACATTGTACATATGTGCACAAGGCAAATGTGTGAAAGAGTAGAGTTACATCAGTGTCAGAGTACAGTCAACGGGGGGGGGGGGGGGGGGGTGGTGGTGTTCCTGTGTTAGTCACAACATTACTGTAACCTCACACTACAGCAATGTACAAACACAGCCTCGACAACGTTCAATTAATGGAGTCACTGACACTTTTAAGAGCCCCTACACTCATACCAAAGGATGTTACTAACAGTTTTAAGAGCCTTCCACTTACATTGAATGATGTCACTGCCAGCTTTAAGAGCCCTTCCACATACGGACCCAGTGTTTGGTGTTCCCTGACCTTCAGCGATTGCTTAGCACTACAACCAAGGGAAGAGAAAGGAGGGAAGGGAAGAAAAACCAAAACAAGAAACACATGTCATCTACCTTACCACATTGTCACAGATAAACCATAACATTAATACAATACTATAGTAACATGTTGCTATACAAAATGACACCAACACTACACATGTTTAAGTGTTTGCAGGTTGTAAATTGATGTTTTCAAACATGATTAAGTAGAATCTAGCCAAACAATTGTATCATGAACTTCCCAAACAGTGCAAATTGAGCAAAGCAATTATCTCCAAAAGTGATGACAGTTTGAAGAACCCAAAGCCCAGAGTCATACAGGAGGGGAGGGAAGGAGGAGGGAGGGAGGGGAGGGAGGGAGAGAGGGGAGGGAGGGAGGAAGGGAGGGAGGGAGGAAGGGAGGGGACAGTGTTAGACGGACTATGAAGGTCTCTTGCAAAAGGTCATGTTCCTGAAGAGTACCCCCAAAGTGTACACTTTTACTAAAAGTGAAAAGTTTCAATGGAAACGCATCTCCACAACGTTCACCCCGTTTTCTAGAAGAGACCTCACGCTGTTCCAACTACACCAAGCTGCGCACAAAGCTACCTCTGCTGAATCAGAGCCACTTCTCACCCACCACAACGTCACCCAGCTGGATCCCTGTGGTGCTTACTATACTGCGTACTGACTACTACCTGTTACACACAGACCTCCTCTCCCCTCCCCACCACCAAGAACAACTGTGACAAACAACCACATATGTAGCAGCTCTCTCTCTCTCGTCTTTCCTCCCTCCTTCCCTCTCTCCCTCCCTCCCTCTTTCCCTCTTCCCCCTCCCTCCCTCCCTTCCTCCTTCCCTCTCTCTCTCTCCCTCTCCCCCTCCCTTCCTCCCTCTCTCCCTCCCTCCATCCCTCCCTCCCTCCCTCCCTCTCTCCTTACCCCTTGGGACAAAGCAGGTCCCTGACTTTCTCACAGTAGATCTCCATATAGGAGACCTCCACCTTCTGCATGAGTTGGGGGTCTGCATTCTGAAGAGGGTAACAGAGGGGAAGAGAGGAGGGGGGAAGGGAGGGGAGGAGGGGGGACAGGGGAGGGGAGGAGAGGGGAGGAAGGGGAGGAGGGGAGAGGCACCAGTAGATGGACAGTTCTTGTCACTTGATCATACATACACAACACACACACACACACACACACACACACACACACACACCTGTGCTATCCGCTCAAACAGTGCATCACACAGTCGAGGAATGATTCCCTTCTGGGTCTCAGAGTGAGGTGCTCCCATCATCGTGTACGACTTTCCACTCCCCGTCTGCCCATAGGCAAAGATACACGCATTGTAGCCCTCAAAGGCATTCTCCAGGATATCCTTCCCTAAGCACTCGTACACATACACCTGATCTGTGGGGTGGGGAAGGGGGAGGGAGAGATGAGGGTGTGTATGGAGAGATGAGGGTTTGCAGGGAGAGGTGAGGGTGTGTATGGAGAGATGAGAGTTTGCAGGGAGAGGTGAGGGTGTATATGAAGAGATGAGGGTTTGCAGGGAGAGGTGAGGGTGTATATGAAGAGATGAGGGTTTGCAGGGAGAGGTGAGGGTGTATATGGAGAGATGAGGGTTTGCAGGGAGAGGTGAGGGTACGTATGTGGAGAGAGCTGAGGGTGTGTAGGGAGAGACAACAGTGTGTCAATGAAGGATGGAGTAGTAAAAGTAAAAGAGTAGGCCATCAACAGTAATGGACTGAAAAGAGGTTCTGAGTCACGGTGAAGGGGTTGTGAGCTGTTGAGAAGAGTTCCTACAGGGCCTTCAGTAATGGTCACTTGGTCATTGTCTCAATAACAACCTCACAATTAGCACTAATAAGTGTAGGAGAGCTGTGGAATTCAGAAACATGTACAGGTGATATCCTTTCCATGCCCACAACACACGCTATAGTGGGCACTGTATATTAGCCCAGTATAGCTTGGCGTGGGCGAGTACATGACCACAACTGTGTGAATGAGAACATGCGAACATCTGCACTGGAGTGTGTGTGTGTGTGTGTGTGTGTGTGTGTGTGTGTGTGTGTGTGTGTGTGTGTGTGTGTGTGTGCTGTGTGTGTCTGTGTCTGTGTGTATGCATGCATGTGTGAGTGTGTCTGTCTGTCTGTCTGTCTGTGTGTGTGTGTGTGTGTGTGTGTGTGTGTGTGTGTGTGTGTGTGTGTGTGTGTGTGTGTGTGTGTGTGTGTGTGTGTGTGTGTGTGTGTGTGTGTGTGTGTGTGTGTCTGTGTGTATGCATGCATGTGTGAGTGTGTCTGTCTGTCTGTCTGTCTGTCTGTGTGTGTGTGTGTGTGTGTGTGTGTGTGTGTGTGTGTGTGTGTGTGCGTGTGTGAATGTGCATGCCTGCATGTGTGCACATGACTGTGTATAGGGTTCTACATACTGTATGTTCATGTCTGTGAGAGAATGAGTGAGTGGTGTTAGCAGTCTCATGTCCCTTAACACTGTCTGTGTGCTTGTCTATGCATGTAGAGCACCACTCACCAGAGAACTTTGGATTGTTCGGATCCATCGACCAGAAACAATGGTCAAATGCAAAAGTCTGTAAACAGTGGAAAAAACAACACATTGAATGGTCAGATAACACTTCACTGTACACACCCACCCACCCACCCACCCACACACACACACACACACACCACACACACCCTCCCACCCACACACACACCCCACACAGTCCATGTTACAGAGTGCCTGTACAATTATCCCTCAAACTTACACGAGCTCGCTTGTGCTCACTGCAGCAAGACAAACAAAAGAAGTGATAGTCAAAGTACTGCTATGGTAACAACACACAACACTTCTATGTGCTCCCCAGCTCTATGGGTGTGCACGTACATATGCAGATAACACTGTACACATGCACCATTGGCCGGAGGGGCAGGGTGCTACGACCAGAGGGGCAGGGTGCCACGGACAGAGGGGCAGGGTGCTACGACCACTGTCGTCTTCAGTTTTTCACAGAAAACAGTGGTTTAAACTTACTGGATGATTCACTTAGTGTAGTAATGGTATAGGCTACCACCATTAGTTGGGGTTTTAAGTAAATTAGTCTTCGTAAGAGCGCATTGCACAAGTGGCATAATTATGAAAACCAAACAAATGAACTGTGCCTTCAAAGAAAGGATTCGGTTTCAGCTGACAAACTGCTGGGGGGCTCAATTGTTAGTCAAAAACAAGTACAGAAGGTCCCACTGACAGCATATCGGGTACAGCTATCACAAACGATTATGACACTACATTGTCACTAGTCACACTCAACGCTGTCACTAGTGACACAATACTGTCACCATTCACATTACATTGTCACTAGCCACACCGTACGGTCACTAGTCATGACATACGTACTGTGACTCATGGCTGCGCCATGACACTGATGTCACCCCAAGGTGACAAGGACACACACTCATCACTCACAAGCTCTTCAGTAAGGTCTGGTTGTCTTCCATGTCCACCACCTCCTTAGCATTCATTTCTTGTTCTGGGTAGAAGGCGAATGACACTTAAAGCACAAGCATACCTGCCCCTCTAACACACACCAACCATTACGGCACGCCCATACGTATACACTTCACGTGTGCTGGTAGTGAATTGGGCGTTACAGTGTGTTGGTACATACATTAGGGGACACCTACAACACCAACACGCCCAGAACACCCGCACACTACAACACACGCGCGCGCTCTCCTCCCGTTCACACATTGCGTGTTGGCTCACCTCGCTTGTTCATTGGGCGAACCCGAACTGCCACCTTCACCTTGGTCCCGCTCATGGCAGAGGAACACAACTCAAAAATCGGACAGAAGTGAACAACTGCTTATAAATATTGTAAATATAGTGAAAGCTATCGAGTTTTAAGCACACATTAGGCATCCGCCGTTTGACCAAGGACAGAATCAAATTAGCCTCTCGCCGCGGCCATTTTGATGATCTTTGAAAAGTTACCCGCTGGTCACGCGCCACTATTTATGGTGGGTGACGTAATGTCCTTTGAGTGGAGGATCTTTTTCCCACTGTCCACTGCCTCCACTTCCTCCCCCGACGTGTGGCAGCTGCTGGGCCAAAAACCCCACTGGGGGCCTCCTGAAGAAAGGTAATAATTTATGCTGCATACAGACTGTCTCTATCTCATGATGACAACATTGGACCAATGATGTAGCTATGGGGGAAATACATAGTTAACCCTCGGTAGTGTTAAGAAATGTTCACTATACAATTTTGCAAAATCTTGCCGAATAGGACTTCGTCAGGTGAAACTGAGACATATTTACTACTGAATGCCTGAGTGACTGGCTATCTGCAGCTACTATTGTCTGCAGCCAGCCTGGGTGGTGTATGTGTGCGTTATCTCATCATGGCCGTGAAATGGCATTGATGTGTATTGTGCAATATAGTGTGGCTATTGTGTAATACCGTCTGTGTTGCATGTGGTCATGTGATGATAGTCTTTGCCTTCCCTGTGTGTTCCAGGACAGATGACTACATTGCGTGTACAGAGAGTGTGGGAGTGAAGCTACGGCAGCAGAGGACACTAGAAGTTAAGGTTCGTGCTACCGTGGCAACCTGCGGGGCAGAGTTCTGGAGTAAGGTGGACAGATGCAGTGTGGACACTTCTAAAGATCTACAGGACCTTGTGAGCAGTAAACTACTTCACCTGTCCACAATTTCTAAGCAGTACAGGCCTCCACTTGAGGATGCATGGAAGGAGATGCAAGATGTTACAGGAGGACTCACTGTTGTGTCCCTCAGGAAGAGGAGAAAGTGTGGGTATGTGAAACGTGTTGCAGTGGAGCAGACAGACATAGAGGTGATTAGTTGCAATGGTGTTCAGAAACAGGGTATGTCAGAGCCTAAAACAGGCACTGGTCACCAAGTGAAGGGTGACACTGTAGCAGTGCAACTGGCCCAACCCTGTTCAGTCAAATGGCGTTCAGTGTCCTTTGAAGAAGGAGTTGGGGACCCATTGCGCCAACAGCCATCAAACATTGAGGCACTGTTGGAGTCATTAGGAGCCGGAAAGGGAGACCCTCTCCCTCCTCTCTACAAACAGGCCGGTGCTGAGGTAATGGGTTACCCACAGTTTGTGTTGGAGTTGAAGTGCTCGACAAACAAATAGTCCACAGCCTCACAGTGATCAAAGTCAAATGTAAGAATTCATCATTCCTTTATTAACAGATAAAATAGAATGATCATTTTGTATTAAAATGCATGTGTACACAGTAATATTATTAATTTGAGTGCCATAATTATTATACTTTGCATGTAAACATACAATGTAAATGGTCCATGTATCGGCGTTATCAGACATGCAGTGTAAAAAGATGTGGTTTTGAGTTGCTCTGTGACTCTTCAGATTCCAGCTGCATTGTCTGAGGGGCCGGGCCGTGGTGGGGGAGGGGGGAAGGGGGTCAGAGGTGGACATAAAACATCACTGACACTGTGACATCATCTGTGAGTGTCCAGTGCACCTGTATAGGGAATTTATATAACAAGCATGCTGTAATAATCCAATACAGCACAGAGTATGCACTTGAGTGTGTTGATGAGCTATCAAGGTAGCCACAGGGAACAGAAGACCCTTACAATCGAAAAGTTTTACAATTGTTCCCTGATACTTCACAAATGCTCATTCAACACAAACCTACAGTAAAATGAAGATTCACTACATCAGTACTTGATGTATCGGTCCTCCGTTGCATGTGTGATGTGCACTTAAACTGCCGGCCCATTCTGTCATGGATGTCTGTCTCTTATTCACCTGGCACTTGCACAAGCTTGGTAGTGGTGGTTGAGGACAGCTCCGCGGCCAGTCCCGACAGTCGAATGGTGCCCTCACTGGCCTGCTGAATCACCTTCTCCTTGAGCTGGTGAGGAGTGAGGGTGGGGTCACCTTGCAGGTGTAAAGCCACCACCCCAGCCACTAGAGGGGCGGACTGGGAGGTGCCCGTGAGGGGGGTGTGGCACGTGGGACAGCAGTAGTCTGCACCGTGAATATCAACACCTGTTGATGGAGACAGTAACATGTCAGTGCACTGGCCTGCGTGCTGTGTGTGTGTGTGTGTGTGTGTATGTGTGTGTGTGTGTGTGTGTGTGTGTGTGTGTGTGTGTGTGTGTGTGTGTGTGTGTGTGTGTGTGTGTGTGTGTGTATGTGTGTGTGTGTTTTGCATGACTGGTGTGTGTGTGTCTGCATGTGTGCACATGCACTTCTGTCCATTTATGTGTCCATCCACTCACCTGGTGCTACTACGTCCACACATGGACCAGCCGCTGATCCGGGGTGCTCACTGAATATCTCATCTTCCTTGTTGGAAGCTGCGACAGTGATCACATCTGGACTGCTCGCAGGAGAGAACTCACATGCATCTGCTCCACCAACGTTGCCCGCAGCAACGACAACGGGAATTCCCCTTCTTTGTACAACATCCTCCAACAAGCTGTTCAAGGCCTCACTATAACGTCCAATGAAGGAGAGAGAGACCACAGATGGCCGGCCTGTCTCTTCTATATGCTCAGCAGTCCACTTCAGTGAGTCAATCACTGCCGACCACAGAGCAGAGTTGTTGCAGTGTAAAGTCCGAACACTGTACAAGTCTGCCTCCTTAGCCACTCCGAAGGTGGCACCTCCGATCAGGCTGGCGATGTGAGTTCCATGCCCATGGCAGTCCTTCCCATGCATTGGCTCAACTGTGGTCCCGCCCACTTGGTCCATGGGGTCGTACCCTACATAACGAGCTCTCCCCTCAAACTCAGCATGTTCATAACTTATCCCTGTGTCCAGGATGTACACGTCCACTCCCTTGCCAGTTAGAACTGGTTCATACTGGTTGTCAAGGGGCAAATGTGATTGGTCCAGTCGATCCAAATGCCATGGCACTCCTTGAAAGGGACCATATTCTAACTCGTCTTCCTCGTACTCCAAACATGACTGCGGTGCATGGTGATGGGGTGGCTCATCGCTGCTACTGCCAATGGTTGTAGCTGCAAACACTTCCCTGTCCTCCTCAACGTAGCTGACTGCAGGACTTTCACTCAACTGTACACAATCAATGTAGTGTGCAGAAGAGTGGATTAACCACACATGGTACAATATAGTTCGCATCCACTAAGACCTTAAGTGCTGTAAAAATCTCAGGAATATGAAAGGATAATTTGGAGACGTGTGCTCACTTCTACGTATAAATTGCTACTAAGAGTGAAGATAATTTATTCAACTAATAGCTAACAAGTTCAAGCCGCCTCACAATTATTAAATAATGCAATTATGCACTAAACAATAGAACACCTTATCCCCAGTGTACATAAGCTATCTCCTGTGTAGTCTTGTTTGGTTAAGCACGAATGAAGGAGAATGCACCGGGTTTCTGTCTGTCCACCCACACAATGTAAACTGACCTTCTGCGATTGTTCTTCAGTTAGCGCCATCAAATGAACGCTGCCTTCGTTGTCCAACTGCCTCAGGTGAGCCTTATCAACTCCGCCAACGAGTAACTCTACATCAGATGGAAGGATACCTGTGCTCTCAAACCCGACAATGTAATTCTTCTTCGCGTTGTCCTGACGACGATCATTGGCGTCGCGACTTGGAAGAACCGCGCCGAACAATAAGACGACAAAAGGGACGTGCAATATCATACTGGGACAGATCTGTTTACCGTGAGGTACGACATCTGCCATCAATGCTGAGAGAAACCTTATACCGACTGATAGTGATGCGTTTATAGGTTGGGCAGTCTGCGCGCATATTAAATTAGCGCCGCGCCATTTTTGCCGCTACAGTCTAGTTGCGCAATACAAAGATGAAGGTCCAGCAAACTTCAAGGTAAATTATAAGCGGTTGAATCGCATGCTCAAATGGCTACCTCTAGCTGTTTATCCCTGTGTGCGTGGCATATACAATAGACTGGATCCTGACATTCGTGCTGCCTTCCCGTACAAAACTAAATTATTCTTTCCTGGTAGCTACAATGCTTTGGACTAGCTAGCAGGCAAGCTCGAATCAATATATATAATATATGCAAGATCACTGCTGACTAGTTCGAAATCCAGGGTCCGTGTGCTGTTGTGTATGTGTTGTCATCGAATGGTCGACATCACTATGTCTTTAGCTTCATCCACAGAAACAGCTCCGCCCCAGACTTCATCACTGCAAAGCGTCACTTTGAAGTGAAAGCTTTGTTGTGTAGTAATAATACCTTCCTGTATAGTGTATGCATGTACACATGTACACACAAACACACACATGCATATACGTATGTGCATGCCTCCCCATACACACATAGTACCCACTAGTCTCGAAGCCAGACCCATTCTGCCATTTTGTAATTCCGCCTCTCCCAATTATAAAATGGCGGAATGGGTCTGGGTTCGAGACTACATGGTGCTGACGCTAGCAACTCACTCGTGGTCTTCTCTGGTGTGCAAAGGTCCATTCGTAACGTTGGCACTGGTATTGATGCCTCGGTGCCTTCGTTTGAGAAGGTAGCCAACCCTCGTGATGTTCAGCACTACCACATTCTTGTGGTGACCAACAGGACAAACGTCAAGTCTGGAGAACACTCAGCAGACGAAGTGGTGCAGTTTATGGTAAGGGAATGGGGAGGAGGAAGGGGAGGGGATTGTCCCCCCACCTGTACCACCCACCTGTCCCCCTCCACCTGTCCCCCACCAGTCTCCCTATCCCCCCTCCCCCCCCCCCCCCTCCCAACTGTCCTCCTCACCTGTCCTCCACTGTCCCTCCACCTGTCCCCCTACCTGTCCCCCTGTCCCCCCACCCCACCTGTCTCCCACCTGTCCCCCCCCACTTGTCCCCCTCACCTGTCCCCCTGTCCCCCCACCTGTCCCCCCCTACTTGTCCCCCCCACCTGTCACCCTGTCCCCCAACCTGTCCCCCTGTCACCCCACCTGCCCCCCCACCTGTCCTCCTGCCCCCCACCTGCCCCCCTTACCTATCCCCCACCCGTCCCCCCACCTGACCCCCACCACCACCTGTCCACCCACCTGTCTCCCCACCTGTCCCCCCCACTTGTCCCCCCCACCTGTCCCCCTGTCCCCTCACCTGTCCCCCCACTTGTCCCCCTACCTGTCCCCCTGTCCCCCCACCTGTCCCCCCACCTGTCCCCCCCACCTGCCCCCCCCCTACTTGTCCCCCCCACCTGTCCCCCCACCTGTCCCCCCCACCTGCCCCCCCCTACTTGTCCCCCCCACCTGTTCCCCCCCACCGTCTCCCCACCTGTCCCCCCCCCCCCACTTGTCCCCCCCACCTGTCCCCCCACCTGTCCCCCACCTGTCCCCCCACTTGTCCCCCTACCTGTCCCCCTGTCCCCCCACCTGTCCCCCCACCTGTCCCCCCCACCTGCCCCCCCTACTTGTCCCCCCCACCTGTCCCCCTGTCCCCCCACCTGTCTCCCCCCCACTTGTCCCCCCCTGTCCCCCTGTCCCCCAACCTGTCCCCCCACTTGTCCCCCCTGTCCCCCTGTCCTCAAACCTGCCCCCCTCATCTGTCCCCCACCTGTCCCCTCACCTGCCCCCTCCCACTTGTCCCCCCCACCTGTCCCCTACCTGTCCTGCCCACTTGTCCCCCCCCACCTGTCCCCCCTCTTGTCCCCCCATTTGTCCCTCCCCCTGTCCCCCAACCTGTCCTGCCCACTTGTCCCCCCCACCTGTGTGAGGGCAAGTGAGGGTGCATGGGAGGTGGTGAGGGTGCATGGAAGGGATGAAGGTGGGAGTCATTATGCTTGTTGAGTGGTGTGGCACCAGCTCCTTGTATACTGTTTAGGCTGCAAAAACATTTGAAGACTTTGAAAAGTTCCATGCTGAGGCATCACAGCAATTTCCCCAGTTCACTTTACCTCCACTCCCAAAGAAGACGGTTTTCTTCATGTCATTGGACAACATCATCGAGAGACAGAAGGCTTTTAACGCTATTGTTGAATTTGCCAGCAAAACAGTCAAACTCTCAAAAAGCTTACCTTTTTACACTTTGTTGGGGATTGACCCTCTTGGTGACCGGATGTATGTGAAGAAGAGACAGGACTGGCTGGAAATGAGCAAGGAGCAGCAGAGGAAGGACCCGTTTGCTGGAGAAGATGATCTCTTTGGGACTGACCCTCAAGAAGACCAGAGTGCAGCCCTAACAGAAGGCACTGCACAAACCAGTGAGTCCAATAAATGTGGACTCTGTATGTAGTGAAGGGCACAGTATACTGTGTGCATACAAGTTTCATAGCATGTATGTTTAAAAGTGTACCTTAAGACTGCTATTTTTAACAGGTGCTAATTTTAACAAGTTTAGTGAGTAGTGCAAAATCGCTACCTTAAAAGTTTTTTCTACAGGTGAAATTTTTATGCATTAAAAAAACTTGAAAATCACTATAGTAATTGTTAGTACACGCCAAGTCCTGGACTTTCCAAAATGCTGAATTGAGTTGCCACTAAAATTGTAGCCGTATTTTTGTTTAAAGCTGTAGAATTGTAGCCGCTGACTTCCTACTTGAACGTACAGTGAAACCTGTCTAAGATGGTCACTGTGTTAGGCAGCCACCTCTCTCAAAACAGCCAGCCTCCCTGGCGCCAAATAGCAAGCATCAAAGCATTGCAATCTGCCTCTGTACATGTGGAGCAGCCACCTCTCTATAAAGGTCAGTTAGAACTGCATGGCCCACAGGTGGCTGTCTTAGACAGGTTTCACTGTGATAACAGACAGGTACATTGCCATGTGGTAATGAGGTTTCACTATACCAATGTTGTCAACCAACCTCCCATTTAGATAACCGTCTGAGAGATGTGTGTGCTAGAGTGTCACTTGTATTGTTAAACTCTAGTGACTTATGAATTGCTTGTTTGCAGGCACTCTCTTTGAAGATTCCTCCCTCTTTGATGATGACTTGGCCGGACCCACTTCCAAATCAAGTGCTACCAAAGCCTTTCAATTCCAGCTCGATGACCCCTTGCTTGGCCTCATAACCAAAGGTGACAAAATGTCTGACACACTTGCATCAGATGATGCAAGTGAAGTGCAGCCATCAAAAGAGGACCAGGAACTCTTAGAGTGAGTCACTTCGCAATTATCACTATGGAGCTGCATTTACTGTAACGTGTAAAGGTCCACCTCTATATAAAAGTGGACGTGTGGTCAGCTCATGTGAGGTAGCATAGCAATTTATCAACTGACGAAGCACTTTGTGGCCGAATGTCCCGATCAAGCCCTTCAATGCTACAATACCTCGCTCGACAGCCAACACACACACACACACGCCTATCAATACATACATTAATTGGGGCAAGCGAAGCGAAGCTCCTCTTATCTGGGTGGTGTGAAACTGGAAGTTTTGGTACGTCATGTTCGCGCAATAGTTTACCATATATGGCATGTATGTAGCATTGTGCAATAGTTTTTGGTACGTCGCGTTTGCGCAATAGTTTACCATATATGGCATGTATGTAGCATTGTGCAATAGTTTGTGGTACGTTGTGATTGTGCAATAGTTTACCATATATGGTATGTACGACACATACATTAATGCATAGAATTCTCTTAGTAAAGTGTGTCTGTGGATTGTGTTATATGTAGATTAGGGCATGTTTTGTATTTGCTGTTATAGAGTTGAGGATTCTCTTGATGACTTGCTGAGGATAACAGGACCAACTAAGGGGGCTGGTCTTGTTGGAGTGAAGGCGAGCTCTAAGCAGACTTCAGAGGGGAGGTCCCTCTTTGACGAGGAGAAGGTGAAGAGCAAGGTTGAGGCCATGGGTACCGATGACATCCTTAGCTACATCACAGCCAATACTGCTGCTAATGACGACGATGTTGACTTGTTTTAACACATGTGCACACCACACACACTCAAGGACGCACATGCATGCACACTGCATCTTTGTATTCTCATGTTTTTAAGCATAGGCCATACTGAAATGCTGATTTTTCTATAACAATGATTTGGAGTTATTTTGGCACCAAACGAATACATTAGTGAACACATCTGTGTTGGATAATAAAATGTAGAAATTGAAAGTTTTACAGTCAGTATGTTGTATACAATTCTGATAATTTGCCCAATGCTATAAAC
>OZ025885.1:6171443-6178943 GCA_964019415.1 Ianthella basta | reverse complement strand
ACACACACGCACGCACATGCACACACACACGCCACACACTGCCTCCCATGCAATGAGAGACATGGCCACACATTAAGGCACACGTGTTGGTGTGGGATACGCTCAAATGAGTCAAATATGCAGCCCAGTGAACTTTGTTCTCACAGTGTGTGTGAACAGTGTTGGCCCCATCCCACCCCCTCCAGGGCTCCTGTGCTGGTTGCCATAGCGCTGATGGAGCATGGGATGAAATATGCTGATGCAGTGGAGTACATTAGAGAGTGAGTCCAAGTGGGTGGGTGAGGGGAGGGGGAGGAGGTATCCCCTCCCTCTTTCTCCTTGACTGGGTCCCCATGATTCCGATGGGACAATTCTGACTCCTTTGTAACAAAGAGTGAATGTTCTGTTCCATTAATGGGCCACCCTGTCCATTGTGACTTGGAATGCGTTGGTTATTCCAGCTCCTTCACTTCATGGAGATAAGCCACCTGTGGTCGGGTCGTCTATGCTTGTGGGTTGGGGGAGTGGCGTGGTGCCAGTGTTAATACACTCAGCAGGGCTAGCTTGAACAATGCCCTCCCAGTTGGATTACAAGAGGCATGTGCTGCTATGGGGGATCCTTGCTGGTGCCCGATTCAGCGCCAACGCATGCCTCAGGCATGTGTGTGGGGGGGTAAGAATTCTTTGAGCTGGGCTATTTCTGGCCTCTGACATCAAAGGGTAATTGAACAGCTGGCCTACCTAACACTCTGTGGAGTTCAAAGAATGCAATGCATCCATACAAGTGTGCACTCCTACAGTTTCCTAGTGGAGGAGTGGTGTACAGTGATTGTGATAGATGGAGAGAGCTACTACCCACACTGGGTTGTTTGGGAGGGGCCTGCTGTTCTCATTAGAGAGGTGTCTGTATTTCAGATGTAGTTTTGTACACATCTCTGTGTAGCTGGGATGGCGCTGCCCTTATTGGGGAGGTGTCCTGTATAGACGGCTCCACTGTACGGTGTGGGCCAGAACAATGGGGCACTGTGTCATGTACCACTGTGTGGTAAACTGGGTTTCATCACCATGAGCAACCACATTGCACAATCATTTACCTAGCAACCACATTGCACAATCATGTAGCAACCACATTGCACAATCATTTACCTAGCAACCACATTGCACAATCATGTAGCAACCACATTGCACAATCATTTACCTAGCAACCAGATTGCACAATCATTTTCCTAGCAACCAGATTGCACAATCATTTGCCTAGCAACCAGATTGCACAATCATGTAGCAACCACATTGCACAATCATTTGCCTAGCAACCAGATTGTGCAATCATTTGCCTAGCAACCAGATTGCACAATCATTTGCCTAGCAACCACATTGCACAATCATTTGCCTAGCAACCAGATTGCACAATCAGTTATTGTTGTTACATCATGCTAGGTGGCTGTTCTGTTGCATTCATGATTCATCCCTCTCTCTCTCTCTGCTCTATTCTCTCCTTTATCTTATCTTTCCCCTCTCCCTTGTGTTTCGTCCTCCCTCCCTCCTTTTTCTATACTCTCCCTCCTCTCATCTCCCTCTCCTCCCTCCTCTCCCTCCATCTCACTCTCCCTCCCCTTCCTTCCTCCCCCTCCCCTCCTCCCCCAGGCGAAGGCGGGGTGCCATAAACGCCAAGCAACTGGCCTTCCTGGAGAAGTACAAACCTCAGAGGAAGAAGGTGTCCTGCAAAGTGATGTAAAGTATTGTTCCCATGCATGGCTTTTGTACAAATTGCACCATCTAGTGTTGACCACTGTGTGTCCGTGTCATTCATAATTGCATGTGTATTAACTGGAATGTAACACACTGAGTGCTTTAATATTAATAATTCACCTAACTTATTGCACTAATTACAAGATGTGTGTTATTTATTTTTTCTGCAAAGCAATAATACAATTACTGTGTTGAATTTTTTATTCTCGCAGTTCTCCACTGTATTGTATTGTATTGTATTGTATCGTAGTTAAATGTACAGTGTCATTCATTTATTTGGTGCAATCTATGAAAAATTCAAATTCAAATTGTTTGCGAACACGCACATACGACAACTGAGTGTGTGTGTGGTATAAAATTGAACTTGGGAAAATGGAGGCAGCCGGATGAATGAAATTGCAGGAATATCTACTAAGCACACAATGCACCATGTTCACATTTACAGTGTTTTGCGAAAGATTGTTGCAAATGGCATCAGCTTACCTAAGAGCTCTGCCCTCACTTAGTGCCATGAAGCAGGGGACCTGCGTATGTGTGAACCATTCAGGTAATGCAGCTTCTGCACATCAAGTGAGGCCAATAATTATATTGAGAGGTGAGCCCATGCATGTGATGAGTCGTTGAATGACATAATGATCTGTTCATTGCTTGCAGAATACTGTGTGGATATCAGAGCTGTTGATGTGTGTGCTAATGGCACAATAACTATAATGGATGTCTCGCTGGCATTGAAATGCATTCACACACAAGTTTTTTTAAGTCAATTAAACTTTCAGATTTCGGTATGGATCACTTTGTACACAATTATCCTTGTAAGATGAATTGCTAGGAACAAGTGAGATGCGTACACACGCACACACTCGTATACTGTTGTGGTTTCAATGTTTTTATGCTACTCACATGGTGAAAATGTTTGTCTGATGCATTAACAAGTGAAAGCCATACAACTCGCCAGCCTGTTGCTATGGAGACAGACCCTTATATTCAGTTTATTCCCACGCCCACACTCCCATCACTGTCTTTGATGATACTGTTTGTGGAGGAATGCCTCGTTAAAGACTCCCCTGTGAACGTGTCCATGTATGGGCTCACTCACTACACACACATGGACACCAGCGATGTCTGGCATCCTCTGTGCCATTCCTGGGGTATACAGCGGCATTTCTGTAATGTGCTATATATCACCACTAAGTTTAGCCACTAACCCACTGGCATTGACCGTTTGATCTAGTGTGTATGTGTGTGTGTGCGTGTGTGTGTGTGTGTGTGTGTGTGTGTGTGTGTGTGTGTGTGTGTGTGTGTGTGTGTGTGTGTGTGTGTGTGTGCATGGGTGCGTGCACCCACACACCACACACACGCACCCATTTGAAGTTATGTGATGGGTCACTTACAATATTGCAACATTGAATGCAAACCACTTATACACAATCCACTCAAATCATACTCTTCCACACACACATACACTTAAAGCACAAATTGGCGGAACTGTATGTCAACAACAGCTAGCTGTACCTTAATAAAAGCATTAATGTACTGTGGTTTGAAGAGGAGCATGATTGGCTGTTCACACAGTGAAAATGCACTGGACTGCACAATAATGTTGTTTCAACTGCATAGACACATCAGACAACTCAATCCTGCATTAATTTATAGTGTATTTTCACTATGTGAGGAGCAAGTTGAGGCTTCTTTCAACCATATGACCTTGTATAGCATGCATATATCTAACGGTAAGCCTTATGATACATGCACTGCGTTGCAGATATCATGGTTTACATTCACTGAAGAACTACGTAATACAGAAATCAGTAAAAAATATTGTAAAAATAAGCACAGACCAACATGGCATGCAAGTGTTGGCACATGTTACAATAGAGAGCAGCACTGCAGCTGTGTCACATGATGGTCACATGATGGTCACATGATGATCACATGATGGTCACATGATTAAATCACTGGCACTTTGCTTAAGGTCTTCACATGAACATGTCATCATAGCCTGGTGGGGGAAGATGATCGGGGTCAGGCCTGTAGAATGGAGGTAAGGGTGAGGGTCTTGAACAAATGCATCAGAACACGCTAGTGATTAGTAGGGTACACAACAACTACTTGAGTGTTTTATTGACTACGCTGTGAGTGTCATCAACTGTTTTGGGTGTTTCAATAGTTACTTGGGGTGATAGCACCTACTTTGGGGGGGGGGGGACTATCAACTACTTGAAGTCAGCAATGTGGGATACTGGACTACTCGAGGTGTTAGCAACTACTTGGGGGATAAACGAGCACTAAAAGGCATGCACTAGTAACTACTGGGAACATTGGAAACACATTTTGGGGTAATACGACTAGTAACCACTGAGGGATGTTGACTTTGGAGTGCCGGACAACTTCCACCAACTACTTGGACTCAGTGATGTTGGAGTAACTGGACAACCTGGGTGACGCCTCCTAGGGCCCTTCTTGTTAGTGGCATTGTCTCACTTACTCTCCTCCATGTGGTGGGCGGGGTCTTCCCCCTAATCCCGGGCGTGAGGGGAAAGGTCCATAAGGATCAAAGCGAGCACCAGGTGGAACTGTGGGGCTGCATGGTACAGAGGGGGGAGGGGAGGGGAGGGGGAGGAGAGGGAAGGGGAGGGGAGGGGGAGGGGGAGGTGAAGGAGAGGGGAGGGGAGGGGAAGGGGAGGGGAGGGAGAGGGGAGGGGAGGGGAGGGGAGGGGGAGGTGAAGTGGGGAAAAAGGCTCAGTCAAAGGAAAGTGCAAAAAGTGGAAGGTGTGATGAGACAAGGAAGGTGTGAATTAGAGGGACAACAGGTGAAAACAGGTGGATAGATGTTGTAAAAATCCGACACACTGCGTAGCAAACAATAGGCTGATAGGCAGGGTGTAATGTGCACTCTCTCCCTCACCCTCTAAAGTCAGGTACTCCACCAAGCCTCCCTGACTGGAATGGATCCATCATCATTCCACCACCACCACCACCAACGCCAAGACCCATTCCTCTGAGGTGGACAGAAATTGGAGCAGAAACATAAATCCTCACTGACAAGAACAGCGGCCCCTTATATTCTGGGCACAAATGAGACCCAGCTGCCCATTGTCTCTAGAGAGGTGTCTCTAGAGAGGTGTCTCTAGAGAGGTGTCTCTAGAGAGGTGCTTCTAATTCACAAGTACATAAAGTACACTAAACGTATTGCTATGTAGTCCAGTGGTACACAACTCAGTGTATTTGTGTCAGTAGGCAGTGTCTTTATGGAGTGGTTGTCAGCTATGAGGCTATGTCAAGTGGTATTGGCTGCGCTGGTGTACAAACAACACCGTGAGTCCTCTAGTGTCCTCTAGTGAAGACCTTACCCAAATGGATCCAGGTCACCATGGCCAACACTAAATGGATGACTACAAGAGGGAGAGTAGGGAGGGAGGAGGGAGGGAGGAGGGAGAGTAGGGAGGGAGGAGGGGAGGAGGAAGGACAGTAGGGAGGGAGGAGGGAGAGGAGGGAGAGAGGAGGGAGAGGAGGGAGGGAGGAGGGAGGGAGGAGATAGGAAGGGAGGAGGGAGGAGGGAGAGAGGAGGTAGAGGAGGGAGAGAGGAGGGAGGGAGGAGATAGGAAGGGAGGAGGGAGGAGGGAGAGAGGAGGGAGGGAGGATGGAGGGAGGGAGGGAGGAGGGAGGGAGGAGGGAGAGGAGGGAGGGAGGAGGGAGAGGAGGAAGGGAGAAGGGAGAGGAGGGAGAGAGGAGGGAGGGAGGAGGGAGAGAGGAGGGAGGGAGGATGGAGGGAGGGAGGAGGGAGGAGGGAGGGAGGAGGGAGAGGAGGGAGGGAGGAGGGAGAGGAGGGAGGGAGGGAGGAGGGAGGAGGGAGGGAGAGAGGAGGGAGGGAGGAGGGAGAGGAGGGATGGAGAGGAGGGAGGAGGGAGAGGAGGGAGGGAGGAAGGAGAGGAGGGAGGGAGGAAGGAGAGAGGGAGCAAGGAGAGAGGGAGGAAGGAGAGAGGGAGGAAGGGAAGGGGGGGACGAGAAAGGGAGTAGACAGGAGAGTAAGGATGATGGAGTGGAGGGCACAGTATTCTATATCCCATAGCTCCCTATTCACTGTACCTACCATGCACACCCACTCCACCCCACTCACCTCCCATACGGTGGTACCCTTCCTCTCGGTCCTCTTGGAGGCCCAACACGCAAAGGGTCGTGCATTGGATCTGGTGGAGGGGAAAATCCTCTGTCTTCTCCCTTCACCCTCGATTCCTTGCTGGTTACTTTACGAGATGCACTGGACAATGAAGCACACACCTCATTCACCTGGTTACACAGACAGGGATGGGCTGAGGGACCCACAATCACTCACCTCTCTTGTCCAGCAGTAGTGCTAGTTGGAGCCTTCTCCTTTGGGAGCACACTGGACACCAGCTCCTGATCCAGAAGGGAGAGAAGCTGAGACAAGTCTTTGAAGGCACTGCGCAAGAACAGGCAAGGAGAACTTACAACATGCAGTGTCAATGCAATAGACGACACACACACACACACACATTCCTCTCTACCTTCTTACCGCACAAAGCACCTTTACACTCACATCCCACTCTCACCCCTCACACCCACTCTCACCTACTCACGCACTCTCACCCCCTCTCACCCCCTCTCACCAACTCACCCCTCACACCCACTCACACCCCTCACACCCCCTCACCCCCTCACACCTCACACCCCCTCTCACCCCCTCACACCTCCTCACACCCCCTCACACCCCCTCTCACACTCACCCTGTTACAGTTGTCAGTTTGTCTGCATTGACATGGTCAGATGGGGTGACAGTGACGTTAGCAACAGTGTCAGAGTTGTCAGCCTACAACAAGAGGTCCACATTGTTACAATCCCATGGTATGATTGTCACATGACCATCACATGACCATCACATGACCAGCAAGACACCTCCCATTGCTATGTTACCTTCACAAGATGATCGCCTATCACATGGTCATCACATGACTATCACATGACCATCACATGACACCAATTGCACTCACAGCCATATTCAATATCAACATGTCTCCCTCCATCTTGATCCCCTTCACCAAAACCTTGCGGCCTGAAGTATTGTGCCGAAATAGCAATGTATACACATCGGCAGAGTTCCATCCATCAGGGAGGGACGGCTTGTCGGCTGAGCAGAGAGCAGTCTCACTGGACGAGGCATCAGTGAAGCCCTGACACAGTTGAAGAAAACAGTAAGGTGAAGTCTTATAATTATATTATTATACAGTGTGAGTTTCAATGATATCAGTATATGGACACAATAGCAACAAAAGAATTAATATCCCTGCTTGGCAATTATAAGAAAAGAAGAAAAGAGAGAAACACAGATATCAGAGTGGTTTGATCCCTTACAGGAAATACAATGACACCTCTATATTTCTGTTCACCTTTGGGACAGTTTGAGACAAGCCCTTGTGTCCTCATTAGAGAGATGTCCTATTTCAGAAGTAGTTTTGTACACAACTCTATGTAGCTGGGACAGTAGGCACTGTCCTCATTTGAGAGTTGTCCTAAATTCAGGGTGTCCCAGTAAAAGACGTTCCTCTGCTATCTTTACTGATACTGTGCAGTTAAGGAATTTGATAGCATATTTGAAACCGTAACTCGCTATTCTTCCGTCTGATGTTTGAGAAATTGTGTCAATTCTCTTTTTTCCCTTACAAATGTCACTGTGTTATGAATTGTGTGTGTTTCTTGCACTGGGCGTCTAGAACAGTAGCCCCTCAGGGTAAAGGCCCTCATAGCCGTAATAAG
>OZ025885.1:6146443-6161443 GCA_964019415.1 Ianthella basta | reverse complement strand
GGTGGGGTGGGTGTGTCTGAAGGGTGTGTGTGTTGTGGAGCATGGTTTGGAAGTGTGTGTGTGAGTGCTACAATTGTCATAACTGTCACAAGCAATACAATAGATGTGTGAGAATGAAAGTATTTTATAATAGAAACAAAAATTTTAAGCAGTTTCCCAATTGTCTGCTGACTAGCAGAACAAAAGATTGGAGTTCCATTTGAACAATGCTGATTTGAATAGCTTGGTAAGGTGGCTAGATAGCACTCACGCACACACCCAGGGATACTTGCTCATACATACGTATGTAAGGACACACAGACACACTCTCACTTAATGAGTACACTCCTCTGAGCGAGCTGGCACACCACATGATCCGAAGTAGCCTCCAAACACAAGTAAGGCGACTACACAGAGATACGGAGAGAGATTGTGCGTGGGTAGGAGACAATGGGTGTGTATATGTGTATGCCATGATGGGTGTGTGTATTCATGCAGAGAGTCATAATCAATGGTGCTAACAACACACCCATACATGTGAACTAACCGAGTGGCTGTACTCCTCGGGGTTAAACTTTACTTGGTGGTCCAAAATCTCAGAAATGGCTGTCAGTTCCTGCGTTAAGACAGGGCGCAGACGAAATGAATGCATCTAAAACGTGTGCCTCAGAGTTCACTGAGGAAATGCAGTTTTAACCTGCAGTCTGAAATCCACGTGTTCTTGTGCGAACACGCACAAATACTGCTTCATTCTCTGCAACGCACTACACATCCGCATAGATATCTACGCCACGTGCAGACTCCGCCTACTTTAAACGTAATGTGACGTCACTGATATTACTCACGTGATCTATCAGTGTGCGTGTGTGTAGTTAGCTCGTGGAGATTGTTTTAGTCGGTACAAGGTTTCTGCAAAATTCCTTTCTCCACAGTCTCCTAGTGTCATGGCCAGCTTACCCGTACCAGCAGAGGCAGAGCTTGACCAAATCTTTGGCGGGAGCGATGATGAAGATGATAACATGTTGTTTCCGATGACGCGCACTGCCACTGCAAGCGACCTGTTGGACGAAGAGTTCCCCACCAGTTCGGACGACAAAGAAGGTACTAGTTTACTAATGGACGTCTTAGTACAGCGACCAACAAGTACGGAAGATGAACACGCGGAGGAAGAAAGGGAAAAGTTGGCAGCGAGTGGTCAAAGGAAGCTTTCTTCTTCAAAAAGTGAACGCGAAGGAGAGGGCAAAGACGGGTCTTCAAAGGACAGGCGGTATGGATTGAGGGACAGGCGAACGACTCGTAAGCGCCCGCCTGAAGACGCTGCAGTTTTCGGTGACGAACATCCTCCGCGAAAAGCCGTGAAGGAGAGCAAACTTGAGCAAGTGATGCCCCCAGAGAGCGGCGAGGAAGGAGATGGGGAGGAAGAGGAGGAGGAGGAGGAGGACAGTGACAGCGATGCGGTGTACTGCATCTGTAGGCAACCCCACGATGGAAGGTAAGAGGTGGTGGTGGTGGCCATTTTCTTCTGTGGCGCGCCAGTGTTTATGACTTGTGGCACGCTATTGTGTGTGCGTGCGTGCGTGTGTGTGTGCACATACGTTGGTGCTTTGGTGCAAGGTGTAAGTTCAGGTTCACATTAATGTATGTACCAGACCGTCATGAATGAGTCTGTCTGTCCATTTACATTTTCTTTGCTATTTTAATTCAAATAAACACTGCTACATCAAGCTACTCACACTTTGTGGCAACAAACATGGACAATATTGTAAATGGGTCAAGTTCTCTTGCTCTGGTGGCTTTCTCCTTCCATGTCCAGTGATGTTTGTGGTCTCCTGTCAGTGTTCTCTGTCCCCTAGAGCACGGCAAGAAATGCTGACTAAAGCTTAGATAATAGGACAAACTACCCGAAGTGGTGTAGTAAGAGGTGGGAGGACGCCCGCCCCACCTTTCTCCTGGTTTTGTCATTCAGCCTTTGTGTTCCCTTATTGGTCTGCTCCCATCTGTATCACACACTTCTTAAGGGCTGTGAAGTGATTGCTAATTACAGACGCAATCCCATAGACCCCATCTTGTAGCCCCTGCCTGTGCCATCTGTTGCTGTAGCAGCCAGTGGTAGGGCTCTGTAGTAGGCAAGCCCACCAAAGACTGGTGTGCTCCTGTCACTGAAATAGCAGAAGTGTACGTGCGTAGTGAGCGCTGTTGAGAAAGGGTTAGTTCTCCAAATACGTACAACAGGGTTTGGAGCTTGCTGACGTTTCGACCAGATGCTCAGGTCTTCTTTGGGGCGAAAAGTGCGGTTAGTTGTGTTTATGACATGGTCCACGCATTGCCACCTGTCAAATGCCACTTGGAGACAACAGTGCAGGGTTTTAATCACACATTCCATTGTGGGTCATGCCTGTGATACGAAATGTGGTAGGTGACCTTTAGGTTGTAATCTGATTGGTGCATGTGGCTGTCACATGATTGCTGCTTGGCACAGTTTAGAACAAGCCCAAAAGGAGACACTCGTGCACACTCAGTGTGAGGGGCAAGCCATGACTGTGTTAAGTGGGGCTTGTTTAGCTGTGCTAGGAGCTACTGTGGTGACAACGTGACAAGCAATGTAGGCGAATAGTTTGTGGGCAATACGTAGCAGATTATTCAACAACTGAATGCAGGACGTTTCGGCCCGAAGGCCTTCGTCAGCTGTGTACAAAACTGAGAATGTACAGTGTGAGACTGGTTTATATAGCTATGGGTAACTGTGTGTGACCAATCAAATTCTAGGATTATGTGTACATGTGTTTAGCCAATCAGAAACATAGTTTGGCCCACTGGTTGGACTGGGACAGGTGACAAGCATTGTGTGCTGCAATCATGTGGGCTGCCACCCTCCTGGCATTCAAGATGTAGCAAAGGGAATTGTTGAACAAGATGCGAAATCACTGTACCCTTATCATCTGCCTGACAACCGTGTGACTGTCACATGACATTGAGATCTATGTTGTCATGTGTAGGGGTTAAATGAATAACCAAATTGGCGAAAATTCAGTCGGTAGTTGAATATTAGACAAATAGTTTTATTTGTTCAAATATTTGTGTGTCCTTATGTCATAAAATGGCCTCTGATGCCCCAAACTGCATTTCATTTCAAAACAGTTGATATGTACGGAATGCAACATAGCTGTCATGGATTACGGGGAGACTACTGCGAATGCTTCCTTTTGGTCAAATGCACCTGCTCTTCCTTTGGCTTCCTCCTTCCACTACTGGTATCTGCTGCTATACAGCCGACGACCGTATTTAGTTATGCCTTCTGGTAGAGGAATATTAGATGCAAAACAATTAGTTGGCATATGATATTCCTTCAACCCTTAGTCATGTGACAGTCACATGACTGAGTTGGAAGCTATCATGTGACAGTCACATGACAATGAGTGGGAAGCTATCATGTGACAGTCACATGACAATGAGTGGGAAGCTGTCATGTGACAGTCACATGACATCCATATCTTACCACCCTTGCTATATAACTAGATTCATGATCTGCTGCGACCATTGTGAGGAATGGTACCATGGTTCGTGTGTGGGCATCTCTGTGGCCCAGGGCAAGCGGATGGAGAAGGAGTCTGTGGACTACGTCTGTCCATCGTGTAAAGGTGAGGTAATGGGACTGTGGGCTCTGTTGTTGCCGGGAGAGAAGCAAGAATGGGTGTTAATTTGATTATGAGGCAGTCTGGACATGTGCACTGTGTGTAATGTATCAGGTGCGGTCTGAGTGGGGTCAATGTTTGTGGCAGGGATTGCCAAGGGAGAGAGGGGAAGAGTTCTTGTATTCTTTGACAAACTGTTCCCCTCTTCTGTTGTCTTCCTCTGTTAATGTCTCCCTTCCCTTCAGATAAGGAGAAGCAACAGAAGCTGCTGATGAACAAGGAGAGCAAAGAGAAGCGAGCTGACACACGGGAGCAACTGAAGCAAAAGGTAGGTCACATGACATCACATGACCAGTCACAGGCCCCTTTTTACTGACGCTAAAAGTTAGCAACTAAGACTCCTACTACCCTGTGTACTGTATACTGTGCACACATTGTGCTTAGTCTCATGTGTGCTTGTGTGTTGGGTCCATGTCTGTAGAATGTGCCCCAAGGGCCACCAAAACCAAAGGTGGCTCCACAGAAGGATGTAAAGTCTCCTACCAGTTTGAAGACCCCCGAGAGGCGGAAGTCATTGATGGACAGCAAGGAGGAGAAACGACCCGCATTGAAATCCCCTACAAAGAAGCTTAAAGATGTCAACGGCAAACAGCGTCTTGACAAGCTAGCGGAGGACAGACGGCGGTTCCTGATGGGTGACACTGCTCCTGATCGTGGTGCGATGAAGAAGTGCATCGTGAGTGCCTGTACGAACCTTGTCATCCCACCAACTCTGTACTGTTCTGACACGTGTGTGGAGCGCTATGCAGCAGAGGCCATCAACACTCTCTTGGAGTATGGGGTGTCCTTTCACGGAGGGATCAATGTCATTGATACAGCAACAGGGAAAGTTATAATGTATGCCACGAGTCGCACCAATCTGGTCCCCTTCTTGAAGCAGCATCGGTCCTACATGGTGCATCTTCCCAGTGGCCCCAATCCGATGAAGAGGCAGGCTGTGAAGGGTAGCACTTCTGAGGTGCAAGGGGAGGAGGAGAGGAAGGGGGAAGGGTCATCTGGAGCGAAGGTGGAGGATGACGTGGAGCATAAGGATTTGGTGGTTGGGAAGGCAGGGAGTTCCGTGGCTCTGCCGTCAAAGGCTCCAAGGAACCCGGAGGAGCTGAGGCAGCAGGCCAAGAAGGCACTGTACTTCACTCTGCTGAAACGGTGAGCAGTGCAGACACGTGTGTGTGTGTGTACGTGTGTGTACGTGATCTTTCTTCAAGATACCAACCCTTCCTCATCTCATCTCTTACCATGTAATAATCACTGATTTTCTGTATGTACCTCCCTATTGTCTTTTCTCCCAAACCCTTCACCCCGACCCCTGTCCCCCTATCCCCCACCTGTCCCCCACTTGTCCCACCCCCTGCCCCACCCCCTATCACCCTCTGAAACACACCCCATCACCTGCCCCTCACTGTCCCACCCACTGTCTCCCCTGTCCCTGCTCTTCAGTGTGCAAGAGTCAGAAGACCTCAAGGACACAGACAAAGGTCTTTTGGAGGAGATGGGAGCGGAAATTGAGGAGTCGCTGTTTGCAGTGCATAAGGATGTTAATCACAGGTGAGTGGGGTGGGTGTGGTCAGCGGATGTGAGGTGGGTGTGGAGTGGGTGTGGTCAGCGGATGTGAGGTGGGTGTGGAGTGGGTGTGGTCAGCGGATGTGGGGTGGGTGTGGCCAGGGGATGTGGAGGGGGTGTGGTTAGAGGATATGAGGAAAATGTGGCCAGGGGGTGTGAGGTAGGTGTGGTCAGGGGATGAGGGATGGGGGACATAGCTGAGGGGTGGCCCCCTCCACTCCTCCAGGTACAAGGCCCGTTACCGCCAGCTACTGTTCAATCTCAAGGATGAAAAGAATGAGGTTCTCTTCCGCAAGGTGGTCCATAAGGAGATAAAGACCTCCCAGCTGGTGCTAATGTCACACGATCAGTTAGCCTCCGAGGAGCTGAGCAAGTGGAGGGAGGAGGAGCTTAAGAAGGTGCATCTCATTCACTGTCTAATGTGCAAGTGTACTGTATACACTGTATACATTGTAATGGAACCTCCTTATAGAGTACACTCTAGTACAATTAAAGGCACCTCTCTAATGAGGACAGTTCCTACTGTCCCAGCTACATAAGGATGTGTACAAACTACCTCAGAAATGAGGGGACACCTCTCTAATGAGGACAGTGCCTACTGTCCCAGCTACATAGAGATGTTCAAAAGTGACTCTTGCAGTTAGGCCCCTGCAAAGGCTAGGTTTGTTGCTTGAAGGATCACCGGGTTTATACCACCAACCAACTACACCAGTATTGGTGTTACAGTTGGTTGGGAGGCCCAAAAGGCCCTATTAAGTTGGTAAGTTGGCAGCCAGTGATTCCCTTTATGCTGCTCCTATGTGTTGAAACCACAAGTGTTTTAGCTTGTGGTGGCATTCATCCTATTACCATCAGTACGCCACACTGATGAGCCCCAATCAGGAAGAAACAGCTGTCTGTGGCTCTTCCATCTTTGTAGGATGTTAGGGGGAAGGGAATCACTGGCTGCCAACTTACCAACTCAATAGGGCCTTTTGGGCCTCCCAACCAACTGTAACACCAATACTGGTGTAGTTGGTTGGTGGTATAAGCCCAGTGATCCTTCAAGCAGCATGCATAGAGATGTGTACAAAACTACCTCAGAAATAAGGACACCTCTCTAATGAGCTCCCAGCTACATAGAGATGTGTACAAACTACCTCAGAAATAAGGACACCTCTCTAATGAGGACATTTCTTCTTGTAGAGGCAGAGTAGAGAAGCAGTGCACCAGTGTAATGTAGAGAAACCCACCCACCCCCCCCCCACACACACACATGCACACAACAATCTATGCACCATTTCTACAGAACATTGAAGCAATCAAGGAAAGGGAGACTAAGGTGCAAGTGGAGCCCATTCGTAAGATCACAAAGAAGGGAGAAGAGGAGATTGAACAAGGCTACGAATCTGCCCCAGTGGAGGGGGACCTCCCAAAGCAGCTTCCCGTTCTTGAGGCCCAGATCCCCGGGAACACCACCTCTGAGCATGGGAAGCACTTGTTTGATGCCAACTGTGATATTTGTCAGGGGAAGGTGGTCCGGGCACCTGAAGTACAAGAGACAGTTACTGGGGATGAGGAGGGAGGAGAGAGGGAAGCAGAACTGCGGAGGTGTGTGTCTCTGTGCATGTGTGTGTCTCTGTGCGTGTGTGTGTGTGTGTGTGTGTGTGTGTGTGTGTGTGTGTGTGTGCGCGTGAGTGTGTGTGTGTCTGTGTGTGTGTGTGTGTGTGCGCGTGTGTGAGTGTGAGTGTGCGTGTGTGTGTGTGTGTGTGTGTGTGTGTGTGTGTGTGTGTGTGTGTGTGTGTGGTGACTGTGTAGTGTATTTGTTACACCACCAATCCACTGCTGTTATATCAGTTTAAGTGTTTTATTTCTATTCCCACCAGTGATGAAGTGATGACAGTGTAACTCCATCCTGTTCCTGTGTGTGTACTCCTCCACTTGTCACTTTGTTTCTCCGTTATTGTTGGTCTGTGCAGGTCTAACCCTCCTTCTCCTCCGGCGGAGGTTGTCACATCTTCCCCTGTGGGGGTGCCAGATGACTGGTAAGGGTGGGGTAGATGGGATTAGAAGGGGTGGGGTGGAGGGGCGGGGTAGATGGGATTAGAAGGGGTGGGGTGGAGGGGGCGGGGTAGAGGGGTGGGGTGGAGGAACAGTGTACCAATGTTATGTAGGTAAATGCTGATTCCTGGTGTGAACCACACGCACCCACTCAATGGTATATGTGTGGAATGTATTTATGTGTGTGTCCCATTGCAGGTCACCGTCATCCCTTGATGTGGGTAGCACCTCGCCTTCTGTGAAGCAGGAGGAATTGCGGTCCCCCGAGCCAGCTCCTCCATCTGCCAACAAGAGTGACATGAGGGCTATGGCAAGAAAGCAACTGACACGAATTTTGCAGGCTAGGTGTGTGTGGGGGGTGGGTGTGTTGGGGGGGGGGTGGGGGGTGGGTGTGTGTGTGGGGGGGGTGGGGGTGGGGGTGTGTGGGGGGGGTGGGAGGGTGTGTCAGGTCAGGGTCAGGGAAACTTGTTTTAGCTGGGGGGAACCTTTAGCCCACAGGGCTACTATTCTAGGTGCCAGCAAGTGTGTGTGGGGGGGGAGGTGGTGTGTGTATGTGTGCATTAGTGTCCAGTATTGCCAACAATTATCCCAATTTCGCACTAGAAGTGGAGTGACCCCAGTTCAAACCTTGGAGGTTGGGGCATTATTTTTAATCATTGCACCCCAAATGACCCCTTTGCTGGCAATCCTGGACAACCCTCCTCTTTTGATCTCCTTTGTACTCCCTTGAGTAATAAGATCAAAGTGTTAACTAGGAATAGGTGTATGGAAGCATGCTTTGTGCATACAATTGTAAGCCTCTCTGTGTGTATATTAATGGATGCTTGTACATGCTTGTCTTATAGTTATTATGCCAGCATCTCTGTAGCCTCGTGCGGTCGTACCTAGTCCCTATTCAGAATTCTGCTCGGGTATGGGTATGGGGCTATCCTGTCTGTGGGCTCTGACTGTTGCACTGCCAACAGCTTACTGTACCACTGTATAGGCTGCCAAGTCTGTGTTATTCACCTCTTCATCCATCCACCTACTCCTCTCTCTTACCAGGGCGAAGGTGGTGGACGGACTCACTGACGTGGACTCTGCAACGTGGCAAGACATTGCAGAGGGAGCCGAACAGGCTCTGTTTGCGCGTTTCAGAGAGCTGGACACTCCGTACAAGAATCAATTTCGAGTGATTCTTTCTGGTTTGAAGGAGAGGGGGAACGGCTACCTCTTGAGGAAGATTGCCCATGGAGAGGTGAAGGCTGGCCAGCTGGCCATGATGTCTCGAGAGGAGCTGGAGCCACCTTTGTGGGTGGGTCACATCCACCAGCAGGGACTCACCAAGTTCCTTGCTAGAGCACATCGCGTGTCGGGGAACTGCGCCAGACTACCAGAGGTACGTAATGTACTAGTGAGGGTACGTAGGATGCTTGTGAGGGTAGATAGGGTGGTAATGAGGGTAGGGGGTGCTACTGTGGGTCAGAGGGTGGTGGTGAGTGTGGGTAGAGTGCGTAGCGGTGGAGGTACGTAAGGTGCTAGTAGGTATAGGGACATTGCTAATGTTACCACATGGGGTGATAATGAAGTAGTGAGGGTGCTGGTGGGGGTGTCTGGAAGTCTACTGAGGGTTTGCGTTGCAGCATGTATGTAAGAACTGTCGTGCTAATGTAAACCCTACTACCTCTAATCAGTCATGTGACTTGCATGTGACTCTCCTCCCTTAGGCAATGCCAGAGCTGCTCAACGTTGTTGGGCGTATCAGCTTCAGAGATGTGTGGTCTTACCTGGAGAAGGTGAAGCAGACTCCGACAAAGGTTAGGAGCACATGCACATACGAGACAGACCCTGTTGTCTTGACACTGGGTTAGTTGCATATCAGTGGCAGCTTATTGCATCTCCCCCGTGCTTCTTCCCTCCCCTCTTTGTCCCCTCTCACATCTCCCCTTTCCCTTCCCTCCACTCCCCTCCCCTCCCCTCCCATCCCCTCCCATCCCATCCCCACTTTGCCCCCTCTCACATATCCCCTTCCCCTCCCCTCCCCTCCCCTCCCCCTCCCATCCCCTCCCCTTTCCTCCCCATTTCATCCCCTCTCATGTCCCCTTCCCCTCCCCTCCCCTTCCCTCCCCCCTCCCCTCCCCTCCCATCCCCTCCCATCCCATCCCATCCCATCCCCTCCCCTCCCCTCCCCTCCCTCTCACTGGCAGACTGTTGCAGTCTTGCGTTTTGAATGGCTCGGTGAAGACCGTGGTCCGTACATGTCCCTCCTGGACTACTTGGTGGGGCGGCAGCGGATTGGTGTGATTGACGTGAGAGGGAGCAACCTGAAGGACTTCTATGTCGTTCCCCTTCTCTCCGGAGAGGAGCTCCCCAAAGCGGTTAGGGACCTTCGAGGACCAGGTTAGAGGAAATGTGTGTGTGTGTGTGTGTGTGTGTGTGTGTGTGTGTGTGTGTGTGTGTGGTGTGTGTGTGTGTGTGCTCTTTATGTAACCTACAATGTTTATTGCTTGCTATTCCACCAGGTCTGGGGTCCACAAGCAGTGGTGACCAGCTCTTAGGAGTCGTGGTGCGCACAGAAGCACACCACGGCCAGCCCCCTCCCCCTCCCCCTCCTCCACGCCGACCACACTCCCACAGATCACACTGGCATAACCAGCAGCAACACAAGGGAGAGGTCTCCAAACCTCCCAAGAGTTCTGTAGGCAAGAAGAATAAGATTGTCATAGAAGTGGGCATAGGAGATCGGACACCACCTTTACCGGGTGAAGCTGGTTCGCCGAGTGTCAGAACTCCAGGCTCAGTGGTCCCGCCTGTCTCACCCAAAGATGCTGAGCTTGTGAAGCCTGTGATCACAATGTATAGATCAGCAGAGACTGCCGAACTGTTGTCTCCCAGCGGTGTGATAGTAGAAGGGGCCTCAGGGAATGGAGAGCAGGAAGCAGGTTCAGCGGATCCGATGGTGGAGGGTAGCCGTGGAGAAGAAGACTGCATCATATCTGAGTCTAGTCTCTCTCCTCCAAGTAGCCTCGGCGAAGAGGAAGATGGCAAAGAGAAGGAAGTCGCGACTGTGGGATCGGACGATGAGATGGAAGTGGGTGCTGTGACTGCATACTCCCCTAGTGCGCCGTTGGAGGACGAGCCGTACAGCCCGAGCCATAACGCTCCTTTGGAGGAGGAGGAGGAGAAGATGGATGCCATGAGTCAGGAGGATGCCGCACTTGAGCTGCCGTACTCACCTGGGACAGCTGCTGTGGAGGATGTGGAGGAGGAAGACGCCTCCACATCTCAAGAGGCAAGGGAGACTGGTGGGAACGTTGCCACATCTCGTAATCAACAACCACAAGGTGCATTTTCTCTCCTTTCCTCACTCATCTCTTCAAAGGCGACTCCTTCTAGTACGCTAGAAAACATGCCACAACCAACACAATCTGTAGACAGTGTCGTGTCAACCACTGAACAAGAAACATCTGCCAAGAACTCTTCTGTGGAGCAAAGTGGTCCAGGATCTTCCTCCAACCTGTCCAATGCCCAGCTTCAGAACCTGTTAGCGAAATTGCCCATATTGGCAAAGAGCATTTTAGGGCAGTCTGGCACCACGCCCCCACAGCCCTCAGCCCCTCCCTCCTCTCAGGCCCTTAGCACTGCTTCGCAGGTGACTAGTGCTACTAATGCGAGTTCGCTAGCACCTCAGACTAGCAGTATCCCCGTGCTGGGGGGTGGCACCGTTACAGCTCGCTCGCAGGCTCCGCCCACTGGAGTGCCACCACTGTTTGACTCCCAAGGACCACCACACATGCAGTTTCCTGGACTATCTGACGGGGAAGAGGGGGGAGCCTGGCACGGTCAAATGTGGCGTCAAGGTGACCGTCGACAACAAGGACAGGGCCAGGAGGGGTGGCAGTGACCGAGGGGCATCTTGTGTTCACTACAATCACATTTTCATCCTCGCATCTAGAGAAGGCGCCAAACTGAAATGTTATGGCTCTTAACAGTTTTGATATTATGTATGTGTATGGGTACAGGAATCACATCTGTGAATTTTTAATTGCTGAGGTGGTAGGATTACGTCATTGTTGCACAACGATGCACTGCGCATGCGCAATTGCTGAGTAACCCACGTGTGTGTGCATAAAGCCCCGAAGTGCATTGTCCAGTGGATCTGCTAAGGCCTTTTGGCGACTTGCACTATAGAATAGAAGCGATGTCTTCCGAACTTGCCTGCGTGTATGCTTCTCTCATTCTCTACGATGACGGGATTGAGATAACGGTGAGTACGTGAGACGACACATGATACAAGACCTCCGCAGTCGCGGCCCGTGCGTGGTGTACATTGACGGAATTAGTTGGAAGACAGCATTCGGATGCTTTGCAAACCCATCCCATTGTAGTATACTATTGTGTGTGTGTATTGTTAGTCGATTAGTACTGTTTTCAACGAGAGTATCATGGTTTCTCTGTAAAGCCTTTGCATTGGATGTAGTTTCATCTGGGATTCACCCACTGTGTGTGTGTTGGGAGGGAGGAGGGGAGGTGTGTGTGTGTGTTGTGACACTGTGTTTGACTCTTACTTTAGGCCGACAAGATCATGTCTGTTTGTAAGGCGGCTGGTGTGACAGTGGAGGCAATATGGCCTAACCTGTTTGCAAAAGCTCTGCAAGGTGTGTGTGTGTGTGTTGTGTGTGTGTTGTGTGTGCGCACGCGCGTGTGCGTGCGTGTGCATGTGTGTGTGCACGCGTGTGCATATGTGTGTGTGTGTGTGTGTGTGTGTGTGTGTGTGTGTGTGTGTGCATGTGTGTGTGTAGTGTACTACTGTATCTGTGAACTGTGCTGTGTCTGTTCTGCAGGCAAGGACATTGGTGCACTGCTCAGCAATATTGGCAGTGCCGCTGCGTCTGCACCTGCTGCCGGAGGAGGGGCAGGAGCTAGCACCTCGGCACCTGCAAAGGAGGAAGAGAAGAAAGAGAAGGAGCCAGAGCCAGAGTCTGAGAGTGACGAGGACATGGGATTCGGTGGGTCCTTCATCAAACATTGTCCATTGTTGTCACAGTTTTATAGAGATTCCATATTCCACCTCTAGGTTTTCATTTGTCCCCTTTGTACAGGACAACTTTAGCCCCTCCCCCTCCCCTCCCCCCATTGCTTGTTTGTGTAGTGTACAGTGTAGCATATAGTCTCTTTAATACAATGCTCGATAGTATTGTGTATATTGGCTAGGGACTCCATATAAATTAGCTGGGCATGTCCCTCTGTGCAAAACACCCAGGTATAGTGTGGCAGCTATTTTGGTGGACTTGTGGGTGGAGTGTCTGTGGAACATCTCCTTTGTTAGGATACTTGTGCGAGATCGTGTTGCTAATGGTTCAGTGAGGGTTGTTGCACTCTCTCAACCAACTCCTTGTGATGTGGCTATTAGTTTACTGCTTCTTTTTCTTTCTCTCGTTCCTCCTCCAGGTCTCTTTGACTGAGGGGGCATGACACAGCAAAGCTTGCATTGAACAGAACTGGCAGTTTTTATAACTGAATTGGTTCAAATGGTATAAATTATAATCAAAATGGCGTGCAATGAGTGTATGTACAGTCAGCATGTGTCTCACGAGTGCTCAGTAGCCAGTGAAGTGGTGGCTGCTATAACCAATGTGTGCACAAACACTCTTATTCTTTATGCATAATAATATGCATGTAATGTGTATTATATTAACACACGGCACACGTGCACACACAGGTTAGATTAAGATAGCTCGATTTCTTCGTAGTCATGGTTTGTGCGTTTTGCTGAAGCAGTTGGAGGCTGCTTTTCTTGGGGAACATTGCCGATGGGTGCTGCATCCATGTTGAGTTTGTTGAACGTGTAGTCAGGGTCCTCATACAAGTGTATTCGACCACGAGGCCCTGGGAGACCAATAGTGTGACTCTCGTGGATAAAAATGAATGATTCATCAGTTTTAGGAGGAACAGGTGGCGGTGAGTCATCAGAGTCGTTGTTATCAAAACTATCTCCCGGGATAGGGAGTGCAACATCGTATCTCTTCCTTGCCACAATGTCCCTTGGAGACATTGGCTTTAGGGTGATAGGGAAGTGGTCAGGGCAGGCAGAAATAATGTCCAGAACATCCTTAACACTCTTCCCTTTGATGGGAATATCTCTAATTTCCAAAAGTTCGTCACCTGTAACAGAGAAGCAGACAAAATCACATTATTAAAAGTGAATCAGATATTTAAACCTACTCTGGTCCAGTTAGCTTGTTGCGATGAGACGTTGGCTGGTAGCGTGAAAGTGAAGAGTCATGCTCAGTAAGCTGAGACGGGACACAAGGCCGAAAAGGATGTGTCTACAGCTTTGTTGTGTGGTTGCTAAGTGCAGCTTGGTCATGCGTAATTATTTAGTTATATAAACCATCTACAATTGTGCACAATTTTCAATACATAATTGTAACCATATATTATGTGTTTGTATGTAAATATTTTGTATATGACACTTGGCAATGACACATGCAATGCCAACACAGCACACTGTATCTGTGTATGTACATGTGTACACACGCACACACACACACACACACACACATACACACACATGCACACGCACACACGCACACACACACACACAACACACACACACACACACACACACACACACACACACACACACACACACACAACATGGCATCATTTAGCTATATAGGAAGATCCATACATATCAGACTATAGGGTGTATATTGGTTAAGGTTACTCCTATACTGTACACAAACATATCACTGTATACTGTATTACACACAAATGACCTGTCGTGAGGACTGGAATGTTTTCTCTGTACATGAGAATGACCAGGCATTGCTCTGTGCATAGTCAAATGCAGGATACATTATATTAACCCATATTTTGAATAGCATGTGAATTAGGACAAGGATTAAACTAACAAAGACCTAATTTCCAATGTACACTAACCCTATTAGTCTATAGTTGGCACACAGTGACCTCAGGGGAAGGGAGGGAGGATGTACCTACCTACCTGCGTGAGACTGTGTGATGACGTTATTCTAAAGTCTTGCAGAAGTATGTATTAGATGTGCACTCTTGATTGTGTGTTACTTTCCCACAAACCTGTATACTCTTGTCTATGGATTATAGCTAACTGTGCAAGTGTACAACAAATGGAGAAGAATAGCTAGACAATGCAACGGCTGAAGAGGAATGAATACACAGCAGTTCTATTCAGGATGTGGCTTCACAAATAAAATGTATTGGAAATGAAAATTACACACCCGGCTTGACTTCACCAATAGTGGTTGGCTCATATGAGTGCATATCCTGTTTGCTTATGGGTTTGGGCCTGCATGACTAATTTAAAACACCATCTGTTCAGCTAGCACCCCTGTATAAGGTACATAGTCCCTACTTCCACATGTGATGAAGCCATGTACAGCTATGGGTGACCATGTAGGCTGTTTAAGGTGTGTGCACTATATGCTATCTGATCGTGAATATTCCACGATAGGCCAAAGTGGATTTGCGTGCAGCAGTGATACCATGGATATCGATGCATTCCCTTTTTTAACACAATCATGGTACACGTTGTCAATGAGGAGGGCAGTGGCTGAAGTTGAACTTGCTATGCATGCACTGTAACAGCAAGCTGGCCAAGAGCCAGCCACCTTTCCCACACACAACAGCTGTTATGTTGTTATAGAAGGCTTCTGGGTAGCTCCCCCCTCCCCCTCTTTCCTCCCAATGGTCATGTGAAGAAGGGTAC
>OZ025885.1:6131443-6141443 GCA_964019415.1 Ianthella basta | reverse complement strand
GGATGAAGCAGTCAGGAGTTGGGAGAGAAGGCGCTGAAGGATCCAAGAACTTCTACACCGAACAGAAGACCATTTGCATCAAGTATTCTTAAGTGCTTGTGCAATAGGAGCAGGAATTTGACTACCCAACTTACCACATGCATAGTGTGTCAGTGTTTGTTCATTACGGGCACACAAACTAGAGATCTTCAAAGTGGCACACAGTCAATGGTATTATACTCACTTTCTAGAGCATTTTCTATGTAAAATTTTGTTTTGACCCTCACTTCATGGCTGTATATTCTATATTGTGAATGTTCTGTTAATATCCCTATTATATAATTCAGGCGCATTGGTTCTGTATAAAAAGGTATGGATAAGGGCTAAGCTGGGAAGCCTACTGACAGGCTTCACTGCTCCGGCCGGTGCTCCGATGGCTTCCCAATGATGGCATGCATGCATGGCGGCACCTGTTCAGCACGTGATGGTGAGCGCAGGCCAGGTCAATTGTCGGGCATGCACTGGCATCTCATCTCATTAACAGCAAATGTTTAGTATGCTGGTATAGAATGCGTGCAGCATGCTGTGGACAATATGTTTGAAGATCGAAGCAAAAAGCAGAAACGAAAGACTTACGTACTGTAGTGTGTTTATAGTGCGTATATGTGGCACCAAGAGTAGATAAGAGATCTACTCTTGGTGCCACATAGTGTGCTTGTATGACTGTGTTGCATGTGATGAAGTGCATACAATAGTTACTTGGTTCCACAGTAGCAGTTGTCTCTCTAAGTTAGGTGGGAGAGTGGCTGCAAGGCATACAGAAGTGTAAAACTACCTCCTAACATACGTACATGATGTCAGCAAGCACTTCTATGTGGACTACGTTGTCAAGGTGAACACTTGGCTCTGCTGCCCCCACTTGGCAATTGCCTGCGGTGTACATAACAGACAGAGCACTTCCAACTGCCTAGGAAACAGACCACCATGTCAGCGCCCAAAATGGTGACACTCAAGCAATTAAAGGAAGTGCAATGGAACATGGCAGGACCAGGAAGGGTGTCTGAGGGATGTAGTTACAGTGACACTGGGATCAAAGCAATGCCAGCTGCTCCTGGGGGCACAAACACATGGTTCCATATTGGTCCATATTGGGGTGCTGCCTGCAGCTGTCTGGAGGAGGCACTGTGTAAGCAATGTAACATGAGCTGCTGCTGGCTGCTGTGATGGTTGTATTGCTGCAGGGCAACCTGATTACAACAGGTAATGATGTCACATTCCTTAGGCTGTACAGACAGCTTGCAGAATGGGTGGGTGACGTTGATTTCAATGGTGTTTCAGATTATGGAGATGGAAGGGCGGCGTGCTCTGTGTCTCCGGGGCTGCTGGGTTACAGGTACGCCAGTCAATACAGCGCCGGTTACAGGTACGCCAGTCAATACAGCACTCATTACAGGTACGCCAGTCAATACAGCACTCATTACAGGTACGCCAGTCAATACAGCACTCATTACAGGTACGCCAGTCAATACAGCACTCATTACAGGTACACTAGTCAATACAGCGCCGGTTACAGGTACACCAGTCAATACAGCACTCATTACAGGTACGCCAGTCAATACAGCACTCATTACAGGTACACTAGTCAATACAGCACTCATTACAGGTACGCCAGTCAATACAGCACTCATTACAGGTACACTAGTCAATACAGCACTCATTACAGGTACGCCAGTCAATACAGCACTCATTACAGGTACACTAGTCAATACAGCGCCGGTTACAGGTACGCCAGTCAATACAGCACTCATTACAGGTACGCCAGTCAATACAGCACTCATTACAGGTACGCCAGTCAATACAGCACTCATTACAGGTACGCCAGTCAATACAGCACTCATTACAGGTACACTAGTCAATACAGCACTCATTACAGGTACGCCAGTCAATACAGCACTCATTACAGGTACACTAGTCAATACAGCACTCATTACAGGTACGCCAGTCAATACAGCACTCATTACAGGTACGCCAGTCAATACAGCACTCATTACAGGTACGCCAGTCAATACAGCGCCGGTTACAGGTACTGTAAATTTGCAATTGCTCTTTACAATATACTGTACTCACTAGAATGTGCTATGAAACCACACCTAAAATTATGACAAAGCTTGGATATGAATGCTGTGTGTTTCTAGAGTTCTCTACCAGTTATTACGGGGTAAGGATGCCCGGGTTGCTCCTGGAGGGGAGGGGAGGGGAGGAGAGAAGGAGGGGAGGGGAGAGGGAGGGGAGAGGGAGGGGAAGGGAGGTTGAGATAGAATATAGAAGCGTGAGGTGAGCGTGGGTGGGTAATGGTTGCATGTGAAGTGTTTGCACGTAGGTGCCAAGTGGTACATGTGTGTGCTGTGTAGTCTCCAGTTCCCTGTTCAGTGTGTGGTGTTACAACTTGTATCCACGCCATGGTCCTTTCCCTCCCCCTCCCCCTCCCCCTTCTCCACCACACCTGATCTCATCTGCGGAGTGCATCTTCCCCTGGAACATGAGCTCTGCAGCCTTCGACACTGCTGGGTCACAGCCCATGCTGGAGACCGCCAACACCTTAGGGCCCTTCAGGTAGTACGCCACAAACTTGAGGTCATCTGGGTTGCCGTCGACAACGATCTCGTCCCACTCATCGGCATGACCTACGTTGTACGTAGATATGTAACGTGAGGTGGTTATGTGTTAACATGACAGGATGGCAGTGTGTGTATGTGTGTGTGTGTGTGTGTGTTTGTGTGTGTGTGTGTGTGTGTGTGTGTGTGTGTGTTGTGAGTGTGTGCGTGCGTGTGTGTGTGCGACTTACCACAGTATCGCACACTCTTGCCGTAGATCATGGTCCAGAAGTAAGGGATGCTGTCATAAGGTTGGTCCTTTCCAAGCATGTTCTTGGCTGCCACCCTTCCATGTTTGTGGGCCAGCTGCCAGTGACCGATGTTGGCCGTGTCACCAATCAGAGGGAGGGGGAAGCGAGCAATGTCTCCTCCAGCAAACACATCCTCACCTGCCTTCATAAACTAGGGAGGGGAGGGGAGGGGAGGGAAGGGGAGGGGAGGAGGAAGGAAGGATGGAAGGGGATGAAGAGGGGTGGGAAGGGAGGAGGAGGACAGAATGCTCTTGATAATCACAAATCCACAACCAGTGTGAGATCTTGCTCTGAGGAAGCCTTTATGTTCAGCTTCTTGTTCAAACAACTGCTTGTCCTCTCACACACCTCCCTATTCTCCCACCTTACCTTGTCCACCACCACTTCTCCTCTGGCAGTGATGTTCAGCCCCGAATCTGCCAACCATCCTGAGGTGGGGACGGATCCAATGCCCACCAGACACACATCTGCTTCCAGGGTTTCCCCCGTCCGTAAGACCACACCCACAAGCTTGCCGTCTTCGCCCAAGAACCCCTTCACTCCATTGCCAATGATGAGCTTGGTACCCTTGTCTTCCTGGAGCTGTGAACAAGATGGAGAAATATAGAAATCACTCACACTTCAAGAGTTCAACGTATCTCAATACGATATTATAGAGGCTCATTGCTACAGTTTTCAAATGATCAGTAGTGATAATGGGCAATCACGTAGCAGGTCGACAGATGGAATAATTGCAAAAATGTACGACATTTCGATCACGAAGGTCTTCGTCAGGTACAAAACTTGTCGAAACGCTGTACATTTTTGCGATTATTCCCTCTGTCGACCTGCTACGTGATTGCTCATTATCACTACTGATCATATCTGAACACTGCAACACACTGCATGTAGACTCAGTATGCCGCAAACTGTCTGCAATCAACTTTGCTTGTGCATACAGTGAATGAGGTACACTCATGAACACGTATGCATGTTGATAATGAATGTTCGGCTCATCAGAACAATAAGATAACCAGTGGCTGGGAGAGAGTCAACATTTCTTTGGTATTTACTTGGGGCACCACACACCGTTGAACGTGCAGGTGCAACACCGAACCACACGGCAAGTCTCTCAAATAGAGTCCAGTAATGTCGCCTGTCCTACTCTTTCTGCCTGCGTTCTCCCACCTCTTCCAGTTCTCCTTCTTTGAGAACACCTGTCATTTCTTGCTATATCTCATAAACGCCATGTACTAGGGCTGAGTAGAAATATTACTGAACTCTGTACTATTATTGTATGGCAGTTGGAACCAGTATTAAAGCTGTATATAGCGGCCACAATACAGAACAAGTGGCATAGCGTGAGGCATTGCTTGTTACACTACCCACAGGGCACCAAACTGAAAGCTTGCCACGTAACAACCATTGTAATGACAGCGGTAGCCATGGTAATGGTGATAGCAGGCAGAAACACACACACCGGAGGAATGCTACTAGATTACGTTTGCTTCTTGGACTGTGAAACACGAGTCAAAGAATGCTGCTGCATCATCGAGGGCACACATACCTTTCTCAGGGCTTTCCCCACTTCGGGACCGAACACCTTCTGGTACGGCTCCCCACTCCCAATGCAAGTCACACTCTGGGCCTTGTTGTGGAAGTAGGCAGCAACCTCCATACCTAGGGTTGCCGTGGAAACCACAGTTTGAAACTAGTCCTAATCAACACTCACCACTAACCTCATCCATTCCCTACATAGGACCCACCCACTTTGACACACCCACTCACTGATAAATTACCTATATGGACATTGACCACCTGACTACCAGTGTTCACCAAGAAGGGTGCAATTGAGGTACAAATAAAGGGGACAGATTGGGGACAGGTGGAAGGTATGGGGGAAGGATGGGGGGGACAGGGGGCCAAGTGGGGGAGACAGGTGGGTGGGACAGGGGGACAGGTGGGGAGGGGGACAGGTGGGGGGAAAGGTGAGGGGAGACAGGTGGGTGGGACAGGGGGACAGGTGGTGAGGGGGGACAGGTGGGTACTGGTGGGGAGGATGTTGACCCTACCGACTCACCGATGAAGCCTGCCCCCACGATGACAACCCTTTTGTCTGTGGCTGCTTCCAGAAGTGCGTTGCCTTGCCAAGGATCCCGGAGGTAGTAGATGTTCTGGAGGTCCGAACCGGGGACACCCAGGGTCCGGGGGGCGGAGCCTGTGCCAATGAACAGCACGTCGTACTTGATGTCGGTCCCGTCAGTGAAAGAGACCGTCTTTTCAGCCATATTCAGAGTACTGGCCTGGAGTGAGAGGCAATAACGAGTACCTTACAACCCACTCAATTGGAGGGTACAGAGCAAAGCATAGGGAGCCTTCAACTCAGACGCCAATGATGTCAACCTCTAATACTGTACAATACACCACTGTAACACTTATGTGCTAAATTGGACAAAGTGTTGAAGTACGTAGCAATCAGGAGGTTATCTGGATTGTGGGTATGAGTCCAATCCAAGCTTTCCATCCCCTTCATGAATAAAAATTCAAAGTGCTACCCAAACAGAAATGTAGATTTGAATGGTGAAAACAACTGGAATGCTCATGAAGATTCAGTAGTAGACTCAGAAGTAGCAGATAAGCGCTTGAACAGAACTCTGACTTAATTATCTGACTTCAAGCCCAAGTCTTAACAGCCCAAGCCATGTGTGTAGCTATGTAGCCTCACGGAGCCTAGACCCTTCCTCCGTTGCCACTAGAATACAAACAACGAAGGGGAGAAGTGGTCTTGACTACCAGAGACCAGTAGCTGTGATGGCCTTGCAACGTATGCGATGTCACTGTACAGCCAGTGCTGTCCAGCTATGAATAGGATTATGAGAGAAAGTCACGGTTGAGTGCAGCTGACTACATGGCGTGTTTACCTCTTTATTCACCATCACTTCAATGCCGTAGTTTTGGTAGAAATTGGCCGGCCTCATTGCTAGCTTGTCCGCAGAGGAGTGCAGGGCCTAAGAACAACAGCAACAAACGTCAACAAAGAACAACAACAACAACAAACACTGACAACAACAGATATTGTCAACAAGCAATAACATCAACAAACAATAACAATAAACAATGAAAATAACAAACACTGGAAACAATAACAAGGCAAGCAAACAACAAACATTAATCCTAAGGAATAATACCTACCAAACTCATTTCATAGATACGTACTGTCACCCACTGTACTTAATTTGTACATCCTCGCAAAATGTATTATAATCACTCAGAATTTTAACTAATCTACTGTACGTACATGAGGTGGCATGCAAACTGGTACCTTGCTTATGGCAGATCTGTTGTACGGTTGGCATGGCTCCTTGGTCGCCAAGACGATGCGGCCCTTAAATTTCTCCTGTCTCAGAGTTTCTGCACATTCTAGCGCGGATGGTCCTGACAGCAAATGGGATAGCATACAGTATAGATAACCCTGGCCCAACAGACTACAAGGATAATGCAGCCACCTGTCTAAAGCAGCCAGCTTCCCCTGGTCCAAACATTAGATGTACAGTGGAACCTGTCTATAGTGGTCACTGTACAATGCAGCCACCTGTCTAAAGCAGCCAGCCTCCCCTGGTCCAAACATTTGGTGTACAGTGGAACCTGTCTATAGTGATCACTGTGTTCTTTCACAGGCAGCAACAACCAATTAAGGCAACTGACCCAAAACACAATAGGCTGCTTTAGACTAGTCACCAGCCAATGATGTTAACATTAGGTGATGCTTCAACTCAAAGGTAACTTGGCACTGTAGTGTGATTGGTTGGTTCTATCTGTACCTCCACCAATGACGAGGAAGGTCCTAGGGTCCTCTGCAGACTGGCCCTTGCACATGTTCATAGTCTGCCTGAACTGCGCCAGTTTGGATGTCTCTGCCTTCACAAAAATACCATCACCTTCAACGCGGACCTTGGAGTAAACAAACAACAAACAAGCAAAACATTATATGTAAACAAACTTGAGTGAAGCATGTTCTTCACACCCACACACAAGTATATCAACAGGGCAGATTGCTAACTCCTGCTGCCTCCACCTAATGTACAGGAGTAAGGCAGCCATGAATATCACTGCCCCTTCCTCTCCCCTCCCTTCCTCCTCCCATTGGACCACTCCCCTCCCCCTCTCCTCCCCTCCCCTCTCCCTCTATCCATACCTGGTGAACAGCTATCCCATCCAGTCCTGGGAAGTCCTCAATGTCGCCAGTCTTCACATTGAAGCACGCTCCGTGCCAAGGACAGCGGACACGACCGTTGCCCAGGGCTCCTTTTATCAGCGGAGCCCCGTAGTGAGTGCACTTGTGTCCACAGGCCATGTACTCGCCCCCTTGGTAAACGAGCAGGGCTTTCCCCTCTCCAATGTCAACCTCACGCATCCTACACACACACACACACACACACACACACCAAAGGGTGGGACACGTAACACCAGTGTGCAATATATTTCATATCTCACACATGTAACTTCGTATTATTCATGCAACATTTCGTCCACTTCCCTATGCCAGCCATGTGGAATAGATATCATTCCTCCGGACTTTTCTAAAGAAATGATCTGCAGTATCTGAATATCTGATTGGTGGTACTGTTTCAGACATTTAGTGCAGGTCTCGTCCTACTGCCTTTTTCTGCAGGTTTGCACAATGGTTTTTATATTGTTTACATGCACACATAATAACACTAACTTGTCTCACAAATACACATGTTCCTCAAAACTGCAGAAAAAGGACTAAGACCCGTGCCAAAACATCTAAACAATTACCAGCAAACAATTGCCATAAGCAATTTCTTGTCAAAACCTGGAGGCATGATATCTGTTATAAGTATAACTTGCAATGTTTACACGGCCCCCACACATAGTGGAAAGGGCTGTTTTAGTGCGCAAAATGTTGCACTGGGTTGCCATGGTGAACTTCAAAATCCATACCACATCAAAGACAAACAAAGTGACAGGTGTCACTTAACCATGTTATGACTGCTACAAAGGACCACATGATGTGTGACTGGCTAAATTGAATTTGAGAACACGTAGCAATTAAAACATACACACTGTCACATCCCAATGTACAGGGTGGATCCAGACAGAATGAAAGGGACTTACTCGCCATCTTCCAAATCCCCAACTGTGGCCACTTTGGCCTCCACAAACTTTCCGGGCCAAAATGTTCCTGTAAAATTGCCATGTGATCAATTACCTGTTATAGGGGTCACATATTATACGCCCCCAGGTACCTAATGGTACACAGATCAATCACATTAAGTACGGATACATGTGCAAGGGCTGGGTTTCGCATGGTTGTTGTCATGGTCACCAGAATATTGCATGTTGTCATGGTAACCAGACTATTGCATCATACTTCTTCATAAGAATGCACTATCCCAGTTTCCTGTGTTACATTTGTAGTATTAATGTCTGGAACAGTACTAGATGATACTACAACTATTGGTACTGTTAAGACTATAAAATGATAAGTGCCAGTAAGTGTGTGCTGTCATGTGATGCTTGCATTCACAGCTTGGAAAAAGCACCTGGATTGGTCCTGAAGTGGGAATGGGAATGGGAATAGGAATGGGAATGGGAATCAAACAGTGATATGATATGAAGTGTGAAAATAGGAACTACGTAACAACTGTAAATTAAGAATTGTTTGTTCATCATCATTTATTGCATGATGTTATTAACTTCACAAAAAAATTACACACACAATACACACACTTTCTTGTTCCAGTAAACACACTGCACAATGCAAGCAACTAATTATGTGAAGTAATCGGAGAAAAGTGGAGTCTCACAAATTTTGGCGATGTCAAATATTTAATAAATGATTTGTAATGTGCAAATGGACAAGAAATCAACTACCTTTCTACTACGAACACTCCAACTCGAAGAAAGACAGGCAAATTGTCACTGTCGGTTCAGTTCACTTGGGTGACTGAAACTCCGCATTAGAGCATAAGTTGGCCTTGGTTCTACCGGCTGGCGGCAAAATTTCCCTTCCTCACTTGTTTGTCTATCGAGTCAAGATTTTCATTAGTACTTCTTAGACAAACCTGACTCACCAATCATACATACCTCACCAAGCACTAACAGAAACAATACAATACAAAACTGTTTTAAACTAATATCAGGAAAAAGTGTGCTCTAAAAATAAATGGAATATTTTACTAATTTTTTTATTGTCCCAATTTAGGACATCATTTCATTGTCACCACAGTGAGCGTGGCTGATGGAGTGTACACAGTGGGCGTGGCTGATGGAGTGTACACAGTGGGCGTGGCTGATGGAGTGTACACTGGTCTTCACTGCACCGCACAGTGTTAGTAACGACCAAAGGCAGGGCAGCTTGGACTCAAAGACCTTTGTCGGCTGTTAGGACTAAACGATTGGCTAAAGGGGATGCCATTGTGGCCAAAATCACTCCATTTAAACCTGTCTAAGACAGCCACCTATAGGCCAATTATAACTGACCTGTATAGAGAGGTGGCTGCATTACAGAGGTAGACTGTAATGTTTTAGTGCTATTTGGGGTCAGGGAGGCTGGCTGTCTTAGAGAGGTGGTTGCTTTGTGCAGTGACCACCTCGGACAGGTTCCACTGCAGCCATTCACCTGCTGCTAAATTTGTATGTTTATCTTGAGACCCAAAGTTAGCAGTGTCTACAGCATTTATCTTGCATAGCAAAGAGACTCACTTTACTTCTTCTCCAGACGGCATCTTCTTCTGGTACATGAGCTCTGCTGCCGTGGACACGGCTGGGTCGGCGTTCATACTGCACACAGCGAGCACCTTGTTGTCCTTGACGTAGTACGCAACAAACTGGTACTTCAGAGGATCCCCCTCCATGACAATTTCATCCCACTGCAGCGCGTGGCCTACACAGGAGGACAGAAATGGCCGCCTCTTAATAGCCTTCGTCACAAGGTCTACTATAGGTTGCTACAGTTCCTTCATTAAAGCATTTTTTTGACATTAACTTGTGAGTGTATGTATGTAGACGTTCCGAGCCAGTTGTCCACACTGGTAGATGCAACTAGAAGCGACTTGAATTATGAAAATGATGAGCAGTACTGCAGCTTTAATAAAAGATGGGGGAGCAAGA
>OZ025885.1:5993943-6128943 GCA_964019415.1 Ianthella basta | reverse complement strand
ATCTGGACTTCAATGTTGTGCTCCTCATAGAAAGATGGTGGCCTCAAGACAATGTCCTCCGCCTTCACACTCATTGCCTGCAGTTCGGGGGTGGGGGAAGGTAGACATGTTGCCATGACAACGAGACTATCAGCACACACATGGATACAAGCAGCGTGCCCTCCACACACACACAATGTTGCCAACCTTGCTCAGTTTTGGTCTGTCGTAAGGCAGCACATTCTCCCTAGTTGCCATGACAATGTGACCTTTGAACCCTTCCTGCCTCAATGTCTCAGCACACTCAAGGCCAGCAGGACCTACAGAGGGACACAGATGAACACACACATCGAATACAGTGGCATCCCTTTATAAAGGTCACCCTGAGTACAGGAGACCTCTCTAATAAGGGCAGTCCCAGGTACATAGAGATGTGTACAAAACTACCTTTGAAATAAGGACACCTCTCTAATGAGGACAGTGCCTATTGTCCCAGCTACATAGAGATGTGTACAAAACTACCTCTGAAATAAGGGCACCTCTCTAATGAGGATACCTACGTAGTCTATCCCAAACAGTCCCAAACAAGTCCAAACTACTGTAGAGTGGTGTACTGCACAGCAGGTATGAACGGCCCAACACCTCTCAGGTGGAGCAAGGTCAACCTGCCTCACCTAATCCACATTATATGCCTACAAATAAGTTCTTTTATGTGATCCTACCTCAATTACTATCTGAATTCAGGCTCTATTAGCACCCGAATAAGGAAAAAATTAATTAATTTATATCTATGAGAGGACTTGTCCGCCTCACCTCCACCGACAATGACAAAGGTCCTCTTGTCTTCTTCGGTTGCCTCTGGGCACATTGGCAGAGTGCGCTTGTGAGAAGACAGGGCGGACTTCTTGGCTCGAACCACCACACCATCACCCTCCACACGTGTCTGTGTTACCAAGGCAACAACATTACTATAGTAACATCATCAACATAGCAACAATATTAAACACATAACCAAGTCAGACGACAAGCAGGCTCGCTGACTACGTTAGTCTCTCTAATGTAGCCATTCTGCCACGCAGTGTTAGCTCAGCCATGGTCACCTAACAGACTGGCTTGGGGAGGGAGAGGAGGACTGGGGGGGAGAAGACTGTCCTGTTCCTGTTGGGAGACAGCCCCACAAGAGGGCTACCCACTTTCTCTGATACAATAATCTATTTTGCAGGCTTCTTTGTACCCTGAATACACTAATGTGCAGTTGACAGGCTTTAATGCATTCACTATATAATTGTTGCCAGCTATGCACTACAGTATAGGTAGCATAGCCAGTGTTATCAGTATAATGTCAACACAGCCATTCAGACTAGTAGTCACAAGGTGCAGATTGGAATGTGCTAATGGGAAAGCCACCTCCTGTGTGCTGTGTCCCATGTGACCCTCCCTCGAGACACCACACACACAGGGCAGGGAAGAACACAGCTAACTGACAGGTCTTGTGACTAAGGGGTTCATGGAAGAAGGGGCTGAGGATGTGTCTCTGAAGACACAGCTACCACAAATACACATACTGAATATTAACATCACATTGTACTCACAGACCATGTACATATGTGTGCACACGTGAACACACAGACACATGTATACACGCACGCACGCACGCACATGCACGCACGCACGCACACACACACACACACACACACACACGTACACACACACACGCATGCGCACACACACACACACACGCACACGCACACACACACATGTACACACACACGCACGCATGCACGCACGCACGCACACACACACACACACACCTCAAAGGCGTGTATCCCGTCCAGTCCTGGGAAGTCCTCAATGTCGCCAGTCTTCACATTGAAGCACGCACCGTGCCATGGACAGCGGACACGACCGTCGCCTAGGTAACCCTTAGACAGCGGAGCCCCGTAGTGAGTGCACTTGTGTCCACAGGCCATGTACTCGCCCCCTTGGTAAACGAGTAGGGCTTTCCCCTCTCCAATCTCAACCTCACGCATCCTACACACACACACACACACACACACACACACACACACACACACACACACACACACACACACACACACACACACACACACACACACACACAGAGAGAGAGAGAGAGAGAGAAAGAGATCAAGGATAGTACACAGAGGAGAGAGAGGACAGACGAGAGGAGGGGGAGGGAGGAGGGAGAGACACCACAAGCAGTACAACTCCACAATCAAATCAACACTACACATGTGCCCAAGTTATAGCAGGACACAAAGCACACTATTCAACCAATCAGATTAAACACTTCACCACAAGCACCCGCACAATGTCATGTGCTAAGAGCAGTTCAAAGTGGCTAAGCACATAACCCAGTACAAGCACACACAGACAGCTGACTGCTTCGTTAGCTCATCCTCCCATTCACAACTAACCAATCAAAGCACAACGGGCAGATTATTGTTCTATTTGTACCAGGACACAATAGCTCCAGAGAGTTATTGACATTCATTTCACCTTCTGCCACCAGTGGGGCATACAAACTACAGGCCATATGTAGCTAGCTAGGTCGATACAAGGAAATAAACGCGCAACAAAGATGACAAGTAAACAAACAAACAAATCGACCACTTATAAATCTGCAAGGTAAACAACTCTTTTCAGTAGATGCAAGCCAAGACTTGGACACTCGAATCACCATGTACCGCTCTCAACAAGGACACTGGGTGACGGTGGCATGCGCCGTCAACAAACAACTCACTCTCCATCCTTTAAGTCGCCTGCTTTCGCTACAACAGCCTCAACGAACTCTCCTGCGCCCTTCTCTCCAGATCCCTTCCCTCCCTTCGAATCCTTGTTCCCCATCATCGGGTTGCTAGAGGCAATACGCCGTGACAGGAACGGACTATCACGAGGTTTGAAGAAGCTGTTGGTAAATTGCTTTGGGCTCGGAAGACTTCCAGTCCAAAGAGACGAGCTAGGGTCGTGTCTGGCACCGTTTGGCGTGGAGACGAGGCCCTCCTGTGAGCGAGGAGAACGAGTGGCTGCAGCAGAAAGCCTCCAAAATGTGGTCACGAGTCGCACACGACTGCCTATAAAATTTTGCATAGCAGCAGAGGCAAGAGCGTGATCTCTGACGTCACAAAATTACACAAAGGTCACAAAAGACTACCACGGCGTCATTGCAGGAAAATTTGGAATGCTGCATAAAATTAGGTCGAGAAGGAACCTGTAGCTGGTGCAACATCAAACGCTACGTGTCTACCAAAAACACTACACATTCAGGGGTTAAAATTGCCATGTAACTGTAAAAATTCTAATGAATGAATGTTAAAATTTGTAAAATTATTCACAAAATTAATGAGCCTTGCGATTCTCTCCTTGAGACGCCCTCTTCCCCTTCTGATGCACAGCTGGTGGCTTGACCACAGCGATGCTATCGAGGGACATGTGTGAGTCGTAGGCCTTTACAGCGGACTGCCAGAATGGGTCTCCTTGGTCCAGAACGTGTCTCTCTGCGTCCTTCACAGCAGACCATCTTCTAGAGTGGTGCGACTGACTAATAGTGCTAAGCACCTTTTGTGTCTCAAAGCCTTCCTCAAAGGAACACATGGCACCAGAAAGACAGCGAGTCTCTGGATCCATGGCCAGAGCGTCCTTGAGTGACAACTCCGATTCTGATTCTGGCGTGTTCAGTGTCGTGTGTAACCATGGTAGCATGTGGCGGCAGCCCAATCTGAAAAAGTCCAAGTAGCCATAACTCTGTACTGCAGCCCCTTCTTGGCCACTGCCTCCACCCGGAGGGACGTCCACTTCCTTGTACACTTGTTTCTCCTCCTCATCAACTCGCTGGCTGTACAGGTTGAAGTCTCGCACACACAGCCGTCCCTTTCGTCCAGTAACTGAGAGGTTGAGGTGGAAGCCTTTGGGGTGTGTGCAGTTGACAGTGACAGAGGCGCAGATGCCATTCTTACATCTTAACTGAGCAGAACAGAAATCGTCACTAGTTACTCGACGATAGCTATTTATAGTTGCAGTTTCCTCATAAAAGGTTTTCAGGAATCCAGAAGCTTCAACAACCTTCTCATCAGTGAGGTACATCACCAGGTCGACCAGGTGCCCACCAAGAATGTTCAGAGCTCCGCCCCCAGCACCGCTGTCACACTCCCAACCATAAATTCCATTCACTATCAAAGATGGGGAATTGATGCATGCCTCAACCATCATCACGTTACCACAGTAGCCTTCATCCATGAGTTCCTTCATCTTCTTCACAGCAGGGAGGAAGCGAAAGTGGCTTCCCAGGCGTCCAAGGAGTTTGGGGTACCATCTTGTCATGGATATCATTTTGCCCGCTCCCGCCACACTTGCCGCCAAAGGACTCTGGCACACCACGTGTCTACCTACGGATAGCGCTTTGACGGCAATTTCTGCATGCTGGCTAGGAGCAGTCGCAACGTAGACCACTTCCACGTGTGGCGACACTAGAACGTCTTCCCAATTGGTCGGAAACTGCTCCCAGAACTCCGTCAGGCGAATGTCGTTCCTGGCGCACTCGTCTTTGGCTCTGTTCACGTTACGGTCCCAAACACACGTCACTCTGAAACCGCTAGATTGGAATAAAGGGATTATGCTGCTACTCGCTTTATCTAGACCCAAAATAGCTACCTTCGGTTGGGAAGCCATTTTCAACGTACATTGCAAGCACCCGTGGGCCCTTAATAAACGCATTGCAGGACTTATAATTATCAGCAATCAGAAACTATTTACTGCATGACAGCAACATCTTGTAGAGCCCAGCAGCTGTGTCAGCCTCTTGCAGAGGATTTCTGTTGCAATTAAAGCAACTTTAAGAGACAATGTGCTGCAGGGCAGGGTGTCACAGCCTACAGCATACAGGAGGGCTTCCCATGGGTGTAGTGTAATTTATTTGACCTATTGAAATTGAATGATTGGACCCTACTAATTCACAGACACAGCCATGAATGTAACACAGCCTTCTAACTAATCCTGATTGGACACAAGCACACAACGATTTCAACATCCAGTGTACGATAGGCGTGCTCTGTAGGTAACGCTGGTGGCATGCATCCAGTAATGTATACTAGCTATCCACATAATGTTCATTTATAGTCAATAATGTATTCAAACATTCTCACGCTATATATATAGGCCAGGTTTTCTTGAACAGCAAAGGATACGCAGGATCATGAATCATCACAATCAGTGTATAAGGTGAGGCTTACTTGTTTTATAGTCAATCATGATCAGCTTCCTTTTTATCCCACTGGGGGACATGCAGGTGGGTGTGGTTCCTCTAAAAGTTATGATTTTTACTTGCAAGATGAAGTTACTAATTCTTGAGTGAACACATAAACTGATATACTTGAAATATAAGGTAGGGGAGGGGGTTTCCGAACAAGATGGCGTTTCCAAACAGGGCGCTACATTTCGCCTGCACGCAGTAGAACAGCTTCCGTTTCTGTATGCAGTTAGCACAAGAATCAATGTATAAACTGACACAACGAGAAGCTGTTCCTTCGAATGCAGATGGAGCACGGCGCAGCGTTCGGAAACCCCATCTTGTTCGGACCCCCATTGCTTTTGCTACATTACCACCTACATTACGTTTGCTGGGTGCCTTGGGAAGTAGCCCTTGGGCTAAAGGTTTTCCCAGATTAAATAAGATTCCCATATCCCATACTTTACCTTACTTGAAATAATAGGAAGCAGTGCAAGTAGCAAGTTGTTGGGTGCAAGCACCCTGAGGTAGTCACTGTTCCTGTGTGGACTGGCAGTGCCCTCTGCAGCTGCCCCAAACAGCCTATTAAGCTAAGGTCATAGTTCTCATGAGTAGTTCACTGAAACAGAACACAGTCTCTACACACAAAACTAGCTGTCCAAGTAAGCTGCAATGGTTTCTACGAGCCCACTGAAGTGGCTACTCCTTGTGGCTATCATCTACTGCTGGACAAGAGAGGCTACTGCCAATTCTAGTAATGGCACTCAGTGCATTGCTACCCCAGCTGGGAAAGTTGAGTTCAGTGCTGAAATTCTTGGTGTTCCCGGACCAGAGGGCCCTAAGGGTGAGAAGGGGGAGGATGGAGGTATTGGACTGACCGGGCCAAAGGGTGTGCGTGGACCACAAGGAAGGAAAGGGGATCAAGGTGATGTTGGACCAGTAGGGATGAGGGGAGAGAAAGGAGAGGAAGGAGAGAAAGGGAAGATTGGGAACACAGGAAGACAGGGACTGCTAGGACCTCGTGGTCTGCAAGGTGGGCTGGGGCCACAAGGAGAGATAGGGTTACCTGGGCCGGAGGGGCCCATTGGTCCACATGGCCCCCCTGGTCCAATTGGTCCACGTGGTAGATAAGGCGTTATGGGTCCCCCAGGAGCTCCCGGTGTGCAGGGCCCTCCAGGAGTGCAGGGTCCACCAGGACACCAGGGGGAGCCGGGAGACACTGAACTGACAGCAGATGAGTTCAGCAGAGTGACAGAAACACTACAGAAGAACCTATCATCACAACCACTTCTCCAACATGAATGCACTGTAGGCCTGTTTCCAGCAACTGCTGCATCCTCCTGCAAGGATATATTTGATTGTAATCACGACAGTTCTGATGGATACTACTGGAGGAACACTGACCCTCCAGAGCTAATGTACTGTAAGAAGAGTTGCTCCAATGTTGCAGGAGGGTGGACTAGAGTAGCATGGATTAACATGACTGATTCAAAAGACAACTGCCCATCAAACCTCACAACACTAACCAGTCCCAAGAGAATGTGCACTAGAGCAATATCTCCAGGATGTACCTCGGTATTCTTCTCCTCTCTTGACATCAGCTACACCTCAGTCTGTGGACAGGCCATTGGGTACCAACTCCTTTCACCAGATGGGTTGGATGCTGTTGGAACAACTAAAACCATCAACCATCCCTATGTTGATGGTATCTCTATTACTTACAACTCCCCTCGATACCACATCTGGACCTACGCTGCTGGTGTCAATGGTCGCTGTCTTTGCCAACCAAACAATTTTGCCTCACAGCCACCATTGTTCATAGGACAACACTACTACTGTGACGGACGATCATATGCCAGGCATTGGAACATAGGTGATCCTCTTTGGGACAAGAATGGATGCCCTATCGGTAACACTTGCTGTGACCCTCCAAACCTGCCGTGGTTTCACAGAACACTTGCCAAACCTACCACTGCAAGAATCGAAGTGCGTTGGTGCCAAGATGAAAGGGATGAAAATGTTGGAGTGGAGCTCCTTGAGCTCTACGTTAACTAACTTTCCCTTTACATTGTAGCCTGAGTGGTTTGAGTCAATAGAGTTGCTAGATCTACTGCCATACTGTATTCACTAGGCACACATCATAGAGAGATTGATAGGCAATGAATACAGTTAAACTTGAGTGCTAAAGGTTTTATAATAAAATCTGTGATTGGTGTGATTAATTGAATAGTGTGTGTACAACACATGCAGAGGTGAAAAAGTAGTTAATATAATGGAATTCACAACCCGAAGAGAACAGGCAATTGGAGAAGGAAATTCGCCACCAGCCGGTATCAAACTTGGGACGTTGACCTATGCACCACCAAGCGCACTTGACAAAACCACTTCTAAACCATGGAATACAGATCACTCCATAATGTTTCATTAGGTATAATTATGCTATTGCATGTATTCCTGCTCACTCAACCACATAACAGTGAGCTTTGCAATGGAACGGAGAGCCACTTTAATGTGTACCAAGCTGGGCCATGAAAGTGGTCTCATTTTAGAGGTGGTCTTAATTCTGAGAACCACAATTCATGTATACATGGATTTGGGACTAAACCAAAGCGGTCTTATTTTTAAGGTGGTCGTTTTATATAGGTGGTTGTTTAATGAAGTTCCACTGTATACCATTGCATGCCTTATTTATCAAACCCAGCTAGATTTATGTAATCATGATAAAAATTGCACTCACATGCATATGCACACACAGCGTGTACAGCAGGAGGGAAGCAGTACTAGTGCAGCCCATGCATTAACTGCAATCATAAAAGTTTCCAAACATCATTATGCAGCCCCCAAGTGCACAACTGAAAACATTGTGTATGTAGCAATTAAGGCTCAGGTTGCATTAGCTCTTCTCAACAAACAGCTGCAGTCATAGGCTTGAAGTGTAGAGACTGTCCTTAACATCTAACAGCTGTAATGATCTCTACGAATCCACTGAAGTGGCTACTCCTTGTGGCTATCATCTACTGCTGGACAAGAGAGGCTACTGCCAATTCTGGGAATGGTACTCAGTGTATCACTACCCCAGCTGGGAAAGTTGAATTCAGTGCTGAAATTCTTGGTGTTCCCGGACCAGAGGGCCCTAAGGGTGAGAAAGGGGAAGAAGGAGGTATTGGACTGACTGGGACAAAGGGTGTGAGTGGACCACAGGGGAAGAAAGGGGACCAAGGTGATGTTGGACCAGTAGGGCCTCAAGGGGAGAAAGGAGAGGAAGGAGAAAAGGGGAAGATTGGGAACACAGGAAGACAGGGACTGCCAGGACCGCATGGCGTGCAAGGTGGGCTGGGGCCACAAGGAGAGATAGGGTTACCTGGGCCAGAGGGGCCCATCGGTCCACATGGCCCCCCTGGTCCATTTGGTCCACGTGGTAGACAAGGCGTTATGGGTCCCCCAGGAGCCCCCGGTGTGCAGGGCCCTCCAGGAGTGCAGGGTCCACCAGGACACCAGGGGGAGCCGGGAGACACTGAACTGACAGCAGACGAGTTCAGCAGAGTGACAGAAACACTGCAGAAGAACCTATCATCGCAACCACTTCTCCAACATGAATGCACAGCAGGCCTGTTTCCAGCGACTGCTGCATCCTCCTGCAAGGAAATATTTGATTGCAATCCAGACAGTCCTGATGGGTATTACTGGAGGAATACTGACCCTCCAGAGCTAATGTACTGTAAGATGAGTTTCAGCAATGTTGCAGGAGGGTGGACTAGAGTGACACGAATTAACATGACTGATCCAAAAGACAACTGCCCATCAAACCTCACAACACTGACCAGTCCAAAGAGAATGTGCACTAGAGCAATATCTCCAGGATGTACATCAGTATTCTTCTCCACTCTTGGCATTAACTACACCTCAGTCTGTGGACGGGCCATTGGGTACCAGTATTACTCACCAGATGGGTTGGATGCAGTTGGAACAACTAAAACCATCAACCATCCCTACGTTGATGGACTGTCCATCACTTATGACTCCCCTCGCCGCCACATCTGGACCTACGCAGCTGGTCACACTATTAATGCTCGCTGTCTCTGCCAACCACACAACCGTGCCTCACAGCCGCCATCCTTTGTAGGACAACACTACTACTGTGATGGACGAGACATTGCTAACCGTTGGTACACTGATGATCCTCTCTGGGACAAGAATGGCTGTCCCTCCGGCAACACTTGCTGTGACTCTCCAAACCTGCCGTGGTTTCACAGAACACTAGCTACATCTACCACTGCAAGTATTGAAGTGCGCTGGTGCCAGGACGAAGGAGGAGAAAATGTCGGAGTGGAGCTCCTTGAGCTCTACATCAAGTAACATTCCCTTTACATTGTAGCCTGAGTGGTTTGAATCAATAGAGTTGCTAGATCTACTGCCATACTGCATTCACTAGGTACACACCATAGAGTTTGATAGGCACTGAATACACTTAAACTTGAATGAATGTTGAAGGTTTAACAATGTACTTTCGTGATTGACTTACGATTGACTTGTGATTTCACTAACTAAACCATGTACAACACAGAAATGATGATAATGTAGTAGAGGCTCATGCTAAGGTGATGAACCGAGATGGGTTTGTTACTGAGTAATCACATAGAGAAAAAAGACAAATTAGTGAAAAGATTTGACCGTGATCACCAAAACTGTTTCACACATGACAAAAGACCTTTCAGGTCAGAATATCTCACTAATTCTTTGCTATGTATATGATTGCTCACAACAAACCCATTTCTGCATGCAGAAATGATGAGTCAGTGTCTACACTCTTTGACAAATACCTCTTGCATCACTTACTGTAATTAGCTGCATGTGCCAAAAGTACTTGCCGTACAAACATACACACACAGATATGAAAGGACTTCAAGCTGGCGAACTAATTAATACTGTACACCTCTCTTCGGTCTTCTTAACTCTGCACTTGTCTGCTCTACACAGCTATACAAACACATGTAGTTGAAGAATGTCTGCCTTCATCCTCATTCATAGTCATGCACATATATATGCATGAGGATAATTGTATCGGATAAACCACCAAGCACCACTCTGACACACACGACAGGAAATGCTGTATGCAATTTAATTTTGTTTCAAAGTTTTACAAGATTTACAAAATTTCTGCCATCTTTACAATGAACATTGATATCTAAATGTTTGTGGGCAAATTTTTATAAAAGGCTACTGATTTGCGAAAACTGTGAAATTTAAACTGAGTGAAAATTAAAGTGCATCTGTTATGATCTAAACATTGTTCAGCTTCAACCAATGTACTCATGAATGCAACACAATAAGTCTAGGAATCGCATTCATATATTCTCACTTTTTCCGACTACACTTTACCAAATTTGTACGCGTGTAAGCAGTTGCTCTACCTACCAAAGAGGCATCACTAGTTGTTGCTTCACTTCACTGTTTGGCTATCACTGACAGTGTTTTTATTAAACTGACTGAATAACTACAGTATTGTACTGCTTGGACGTCTGTTTCACTAATCTGCATTCTGTTCTGTTGAAGTGCATTTATTACACTCAACTGAACAACTTTGGTACCTACACACTGCTTGAATATCTGCATGTTATTAATTGGCCCATGCAGTATGGATTTTGTAAAGGGAGTCATATATTTCAAGAGTGGTCCAAAACTCTCAGTGAATTTCTGAAATATATAAGTTCTGGAGGGTTCAAATGTTTTGAAATATTTGGATTGGGGGACCAAATATTTGAAATATTTGGACTGGGGGGAATTGGGGGTCCAAATTTATCATGACAGGCCAGTGTTACATAACATGCTGCCCTTTGTTTATTTTGGCAACAGCAATGTAAACAATGGGGCGTAACCCTAACAGGAACACCCATGCATGCAAGTCCATAATAATTATACCTGAGTAGCTATATACGATGATCTCTACCAGTCCACTGAAGTGGCTACTATTTGTGGCTATCATCTACTACTGGACAAGAGAGGCTACTGCCATTTCTCATAACGGCACTCAGTGTATCAATACCCCAGCTGGAAAAGTTGAGTTCCGTGCTGAAATTCTTGGTGTTCCTGGACCAGAGGGCCCTAAGGGTGAGAAAGGTGAGGAAGGAGGTATTGGACTGCCTGGGCCAAAGGGTGTGCACGGACCACAGTGGAAGAAAGGGGATCAAGGTGAAGTTGGACCAACAGGGATGAGGGGAGAGAAAGGAGAGGAGTGCAGGGCCCTCCAGGAGTGCAGAGACAGTGAACTGACAGCAGATGAGTTCAGCAGGATAACAGAAACACTGCAGAAGAACCTATCGTCGCAACTACTTCTCCAACATGAATGCACTGTAGGCCTGTTTCCAGCGACAGCTGCCTCGTATTGCAAGGAAATATTTGACTGTAATCCAGACAGCTCTGATGGATACTACTGGAAGAGTGCTAATCCTCCTGAGCTCATGTGCTGTAAGCCGAAGTTAGGTCTGTCTGAATCAACTGCTGCCTCATCCTGCCAGGAAATATTTGATTGCAACCCAGACATTCATGGTGGATACTATCGGGAGAATATCAATTCTCAAGATTCCATGTACTGTATGAAGAGTTGCAACAATGTTGCAGGAATGTGGAGAAGAGTGGCTTTAGTTAACATGGCCAATTCAAGTGAAATCTGTTTACGGGCAGGTCTCAGAACAATTACCAGTCCTAAGAGAATTTGTACAGGAGCATCTCAAGGATGTACTTCGGTATCCTTTTCCACTTGTGGCATAAACTATAACGCAGTCTGTGGTCGAGCCATTGGATACCAGTTTGGTTCACCAGATGGGATAGATAAGAATAGAGGATTTACCATCGACCGTAACTATGTGGATGGCCTCTCCATCACTTATGGTCCAACTCGCAATCGACACCACATCTGGACCTACGCTGTTGGTCATACTGGTCACTGTCTCTGCCAACCAAACAGTGTTGCCTCACAGCCACCATCCTTGTAGGACAACACTACTACTGTGACGGACATGACATAGACCACCGTTGGCACCCTGATGACCCCCTATGGGACAAGACTGGCCGGCTGTCCCACCGGCAACACTTGTTGTGACTCTCCAAACCAGCCGTGGTTTCACAGAACACTTGCTACATATACCACTGCTGATATTGAAGTGCGCTGGTGTCAAGGTGAAGGCAATGAAGATGAAAGTATTGGGATAGAACTCCTCGAGCTCTACGTTAACTAACTTTCCTTTTACATTGACAGAGTTGCTAGATCTACTGCCATACTGCATTCACTAGGCACACATGATAGAGAGTTTGATAGGCAATGAATACACATTAACTTGAGTATACTGAACGTTTAACAATGTATACTTGCAGTATAGCTACACTGTATAATTACGTAATAATTGATCTGATTATACGTGTAATTGAATTACAACACAGAAGTGAAGAGTCCATGCGTGTATAATTTATCATGCAGCACAAATACAGTGTACACAGATATGAATTCTATACTGTACTTAAATTGCATGACGTAGGGTGCAAGCACCCTGATGCTGTCCCTATTCCTGCACTGCATGCATGCATGGGAGTACCCTCTGCAGCATCTGCATGCACCAAACAACCTTTAAACTAAGGTCATGCGTAGTTCTCATGAGCCGTTTACTGAAACAGAACACATACTGTCCCTTCAGACAAATTATCCAAAGACAGCTACTGTACGTATGTACAATGGACTCTACGAGTCCACTGTAGTGACTACTACCCCAGCTGGGAAAATTGACTTCACTGCTGAAATTCTAGGTGTTCCCGGACCAGAGGGCCCTAAGGGTGAGAAGGGGGAGGAAGGAGGTATTGGACTGCCTGGGCCATGCAAAGGGTGTTCGTGGACCACAGGGGAAGAAAGGGGATCATGCAATGTGAAGTTGAACTAACAGGGCCCCACAGGGACAGAAGGGACTGGAATGAGCGAAAGGGAAGATTGGGAATACAGGAACTTAGGAAGACATGTACAGGGATTGCCAGGACCTCCTACTCTGCTCTTCTTTGTGCCTGCTGTCTCTGTCAACCAAACAATGTTGCCTCACAGCCGCCACCCTTTGTAGGACAACACTACTACTGTGATGGACGAGATGCAGTCAGGCTTTGGTACACTGATGATCCCCTGTACTGTGGGATAAGAATGCCTGTCTCCCTGGCAACACTTGCTATGACCCCCCTAGCCTGCCGTGATTTCACAGAACACTTGCCACACCTACCACTGCAAGTACTGAAGTGCGCTGGTGCCAAGATGACCTATCGTATATGGTAAATGAAAACGTGTAGCTAGGAGTAGAACTCCTTAGCTTTACGTTAACTAACTAGCACTTTACGTATATTGTAGTCTGAGTGGTTTAAGTTGCTATAGATCTACTGCCACACGGCATTCACTAGGTACAGACCATAGAAAGTTTGTTAGACAATGAATGCACTTCAACTTGAGTGCTGAAGGCAAAATTTAGCAATGCTCTTTAGTGAATGACTTGTAGTAAGCCGCATGATCTGATTTAAATACAACACAAAAGAGATGAGTCCATGTACACTCTTCTGTCATGCAGCATGCATGCACCTGTGCATGCCTCACACCGCAGACACCTCGTCTGGCATGAAATACAATATATACTAGAATTTTACATATGTATCTGATTGATATTCTTTAGGCTATACATCTAGCCTCAAGCCCTCGATCTACCTTGTTCACTCTAACGTAGTCTCTACTGCTAGCTCTACAGTATGACTTCTAGCAATCAAAGAGTGGCTGTCTTCTTCCTCATCCAATAATTATTGCCCACAAATGCAGACTACATGTTTGCTAGACATAAGTATAGGCATACACAGAAAACACACATACAGTGTATAAACACAAGCACTATAATTACTATGCATGTCAACACACATGCATTAAGGCACAAACATGTGCCACCATATACCTGGGCATGAGTAACAGTTACCATGTTTGCAACATAAACCTGACAACTATATAGTCTGTGCATACATGCTGCAACAGGAATAGTGGCCCAGGTCTGATAGCATCTCAGTACATGAATCCTCTTATACTCAAATGTTGGATGCTAAGAGGCCCTTAGAGGCCGGAGGCAGGTATGCATGAGTAAGGAGTCCTTGACCAGCAAGAACAGAATGGGTGACCATGTCTCCCCCTTCCAGTCTCTCTCTGCATGCACCTTCCACCACAGGCCGGATATGCCCTCTGTGCATTCAATGTACGTATGTACAGTAATACATATAACTATCCTGGCCATGCACATTGAGCCTGTTCATGCACTATTATACATATATTACTGCATCTAGTCATAATATACACTTTTGGCAAGTCATACAGACAAATGTACCCATACATGCATCATGTGCACATATGTATATGTAGCCATGGCAACATTGATTATTTCTAACTTGAAGGTGTTTTACCACTAGGTTCATGTAATATGACACTAGCACACACACTCCCACTTGCCAGTTGAACAAACACCATTACACAACCTCCCCGTAGTGCACAAACATCATTGCATACGCAGCTCTAAGGTGAACAAACATTATGACAGCGCACATACCATATATGGCAACACTTAAGGCTTAGACAACCTACCAGGCCACACAGAACGAAACGTCCATAGTCTTCAAAGTCAAAGGTTACAGTCTTCAGCATCTAATAGATCTGCCAAGTAAGCTGCAATGGTTTCTGCAAGTCCACTGAAGTGGCTACTCCTTGTGGCTATCATCTACTGCTGGACAAGAGAGGCTACTGCCAATTCTGAGAATGGCACTCAGTGTATCACTACCCCAGCTGGGAAAGTTGAGTTCAGTGCTGAAATTCTTGGTGTTCCTGGACCAGAGGGCCCTAAGGGTGAGAAAGGGGAGGAAGGAGGTATTGGACTGACCGGGCCAAATGGTGTGCATGGACCACAGGGGAAGAAAGGGGATCAAGGTGAAGTTGGACCAGTAGGGCCTCAGGGAGAGAAAGGAGAGGCAGGAGAAAAGGGGAAGATTGGGAACACAGGTAGACAGGGTGTGCGAGGACCACATGGCATGCAAGGTGGGCTAGGGCCACAAGGAGAAAGGGGGTTACCTGGGCCAGAGGGACCCATTGGTCCACAGGGACCTCCTGGTCCATTTGGTCCACGTGGTAGACAAGGCGTTATGGGTCCCCCAGGAGCCCCCGGTGTGCAGGGCCCTCCAGGAGTGCAGGGTCCACCAGGACACCAGGGGGAGCCGGGAGACACTGAACTGACAGCAGATGAGTTCAGCAGAGTAACAGAAACACTGCAGAAGAACCTATCATCACAACCACTTCTCCAACATGAATGCACTGTAGGCCTGTTTCCAGTGACAGCTGCATCCTCCTGCAAGGATATATTTGATTGTAATCACCTTGGCCTTGATGGGTATTACTGGAGGAATACTGACCCTCCAGAGCTAATGTACTGTAAGATGAGTTTCAGCAATGTTGCAGGAGGGTGGACTAGAGTGGCACGGATAAACATGACTGATCCAAGAGACAACTGCCCATCAAACCTCACAACACTGACCAGTCCCAAGAGAATGTGTGCAAGAACAGTATCTGCTGGATGTACCTCGGTATTCTTCTCCACTCTTGACATCAGCTACACATCAATCTGTGGACGGGCCATTGGATACCAGTATTTCTCACCAGATGGGATAGACGCTATCGCAACTACTAAAACCATCAACCATCCCTATGTTGATGGACTGTCCATCACTTATGACTCTCCTCGCCGCCACATCTGGACCTATGCAGCTGGTCACACTGGTCGCTGTCTCTGCCAACCAAACCACCATGCCTCACAGCCCCCATCCTTTGTAGGACAACACTACTACTGTGATGGACGAGGATCAGGCTACCGCTGGTACACTGATGACCCCCTGTGGGACAAGACTGGCTGCCCCTCTGGCAACACTTGCTGTGACTCTCCAAACCTGCCGTGGTTTCACAGAACACTTGGTACACCTACCACTGCAAGTATCGAAGTGCGCTGGTGCCAAGATGACCCAAATGAAAATGTTGGAGTGGAGCTCCTCGAGCTCTACGTTAACTAACTTTCCTTTTACATTGTAGCCTGAGTGGTTTGAATCAATAGAGTTGCTAGATCTACTGCCATACTGCATTCACTAGGTACAAACGATAGAGAGATTGATAGGCAATGAATACACATTAACTTGAGTGCTGAAGGTTTAATAATGCAGTACTTTGTGATTGACTGAATTACATACGACCGTACAACACAGAAGTGATAAGAGTAATTTAATGGAAGCCACAACCCAAAGAGAACCGCTGCAGGGGAACGTGGGGATGGACAATTTGCCACCAGCTGGTATTGAACTTGGAATGTCAACTTATACACTCTAACACAGAGGTTCGTTTATATATTCATCATATGGAAGTGGTATAGTACATATGAGGCAATGTGGCACTGTGTGGGAGGGATGCTTCTGGAACTACTACAAGCCATGCACATAGCAAATTTACATCCATGTTCATATGCACACACACACACACACACACACACACACACACACACACACACACACACACACACACACACACACACACACACACACACACACACACACACACACACACACACACACGCGCGCGCGCGCGCGCACACGCACACGCACACGCACACGCACACGCACACGCACACACTGGAAGTATAAACCACAAGAGTTGCCCTATGTAAACTCAAAATGATACTTTCCTACACACAGATTGTTACCCGTGCGCTATTGCGCAATAGGGGTTATGCGTTTGGTTTGTGGCTCAGTTTGTCCGGCCACAATTTTGGGCCGTTTGCGCGATTAAGGCACTTTCAAGGCTTAGGTAGCTCCTGAAAGATAGGTTTCGCAAAAAACACCTGTATACGGTCGACAACTGCAACAACCACACAAAAGCTATTAAAACGGCACTTTCTAGTCTTTTGCGGACGTTCGTCCCCTTCCGCGCCTCTGGGCACTTACGGGACGGTCTAGCAAGCCAGACTAGACAGTCAGCGGCCATAATTATGCAGAAAGTTTGCGGACGGCCCGCATCCGTATACGGATACAGACATATATAATCATTTAATTTTTATATAGCTAGGTCTACAGTCTCCACGCGCACAGGGTATGGTCTCTATGAGGCCTTGTTACCTATGCAGTTACTACACAGTTCCAAACAACACCTCGTAATATAAATTTATTCATTTTCAGTTCGCAAACATTACATGAGTGAAAATTAAAGTACATCTGTTATGATCTAAACATTGTTCAGCTTCAACCAATGTACTCATGAATGCAACACAATAAGTCTCCCATCTAGGAATCACATTAATACATTCTCACTTTTTCCGACTACTTTACCAAATTTGTACGCGTGTAAGCAGTTGCTCTACCTACCAAAGAGGCATCACTAGTTGTTGCTTCACTTTGCTGTTTGGCCATCACTGACAGTGTTTTTATTAAACTGACTGAATAACTATGGTATTGTACTGCTTGCATGTCTGTTTAACTAATCTGCATTCTGTTCTGTTGAAGTTCATTTATTTCACTCAACTGAACAACTTTGGTACTTACACACTGCTTGACTATCTGCATGTTATTTGGCCCATGCAGTATGGATTTTGTAAAGGGAGTCCATATATTTCAAGGGTGGTCCTAAACTCTCAGTGAATTTCTGAAATATATAAGTTCTGGAGGGTTCAAATGTTTTGAAATATTTAGATTGGGGGACCAAATATTTGAAATATTTGGACTGGGGGGATTTGGGGGTCCAAATTTATCATGACAGGCCAGTGTTGCATAACATGCTGCCCTTTGTTTATTTTGGCAACAGCAATGTAAACAATGGGGCGTAACCCTAACAGGAACACCCATGCATGCAAGTCCATAATAATTATACCTGAGTAGCTATATACGATGATCTCTACCAGTCCACTGAAGTGGCTACTATTTGTGGCTATCATCTACTACTGAACAAGAGAGGCTACTGCCATTTCTCATAACGGCACTCAGTGTATCAATACCCCAGCTGGAAAAGTTGAGTTCCGTGCTGAAATTCTTGGTGTTCCTGGACCAGAGGGCCCTAAGGGTGAGAAAGGTGAGGAAGGAGGTATTGGACTGCCTGGGCCAAAGGGTGTGCATGGACCACAGGGGAAGAAAGGGGATCAAGGTGAAGTTGGACCAACAGGGATGAGGGGAGAGAAAGGAGAGGAGTGCAGGGCCCTCCAGGAGTGCAGAGACAGTGAACTGACAGCAGATGAGTTCAGCAGGATAACAGAAACACTGCAGAAGAACCTATCGTCGCAACTACTTCTCCAACATGAATGCACTGTAGGCCTGTTTCCAGCGACAGCTGCCTCGTATTGCAAGGAAATATTTGACTGTAATCCAGACAGCTCTGATGGATACTACTGGAAGAGTGCTAATCCTCCTGAGCTCATGTGCTGTAAGCCGAAGTTAGGTCTGTCTGAATCAACTGCTGCCTCATCCTGCCAGGAAATATTTGATTGCAACCCAGACATTCATGGTGGATACTATCGGGAGAATATCAATTCTCAAGATTCCATGTACTGTATGAAGAGTTGCAACAATGTTGCAGGAATGTGGAGAAGAGTGGCTTTAGTTAACATGGCCAATTCAAGTGAAATCTGTTTACGGGCAGGTCTCAGAACAATTACCAGTCCTAAGAGAATTTGTACAGGAGCATCTCAAGGATGTACTTCGGTATCTTTTTCCACTCGTGGCATAAACTATAACGCAGTCTGTGGTCGGGCCATTGGATACCAGTTTGGTTCACCAGATGGGATAGATAAGAATAGAGGATTTACCATCGACCGTAACTATGTGGATGGCCTCTCCATCACTTATGGCCCAACTCGCAATCGACACCACATCTGGACCTACGCTGTTGGTCATACTGGTCACTGTCTCTGCCAACCAAACAGTGTTGCCTCACAGCCACCATCCTTTGTAGGACAACACTACTACTGTGACGGACATGACATAGACCACCGTTGGCACCCTGATGACCCCCTATGGGACAAGACTGGCCGGCTGTCCCACCGGCAACACTTGTTGTGACTCTCCAAACCAGCCGTGGTTTCACAGAACACTTGCTACATATACCACTGCTGATATTGAAGTGCGCTGGTGTCAAGGTGAAGGCAATGAAGATGAAAGTATTGGGATAGAACTCCTCGAGCTCTACGTTAACTAACTTTCCTTTTACATTGACAGAGTTGCTAGATCTACTGCCATACTGCATTCACTAGGCACACATGATAGAGAGTTTGATAGGCAATGAATACACATTAACTTGAGTATACTGAAGGTTTAACAATGTATACTTGCAGTATAGCTACACTGTATAATTACGTAGTAATTGATCTGATTATACGTGTAATTGAATTACAACACAGAAGTGAAGAGTCCATGCGTGTATAATTTATCATGCAGCACAAATACAGTGTACACAGATATGAATTCTATACTGTACTTAAATTGCATGACGTAGGGTGCAAGCACCCTGATGCTGTCCCTATTCCTGCACTGCATGCATGCATGGGAGTGCCCTCTGCAGCATCTGCATGCACCAAACAACCTTTAAACTAAGGTCATGCGTAGTTCTCATGAGTAGTTCACTGAAACAGAACACATACTGTCCCTTCAGACAAATTATCCAAAGACAGCTACTGTACGTATGTACAATGGACTCTACGAGTCCACTGTAGTGACTACTACCCCAGCTGGGAAAATTGAGTTCACTGCTGAAATGCTTGGTGTTCCCGGACCAGAAGGCCCTAAGGGTGAGAAGGGGGAGGAAGGAGGTATTGGACTGCCTGGGCCATGCAAAGGGGAAGAAAGGGGATCATGCAAGGTGAAGTTGAACTAACAGGGCCCCACAGGGACAGAAGGGACTGGAATGAGCGAAAGGGAAGATTGGGAATACAGGAACTTAGGAAGACATGTACAGGGATTGCCAGGACCTCCTGCTCTGCTCTTCTTTGTGCCTGCTGTCTCTGTCAACTAAACAATGTTGCCTCACAGCCGCCACCCTTTGTAGGACAACACTACTACTGTGATGGACGAGATGCAGTCAGGCTTTGGTACACTGATGATCCCCAGTACTGTGGGATAAGAATGCCTGTCTCCCTGGCAACACTTGCTGTGACCCCCCTAACCTGCCGTGGTTTCACAGAACACTTGCCACACCTACCGCTGCAAGTACTGAAGTGCGCTGGTGCCAAGATGACCTATCGTATATGGTAAATGAAAACGTAGCTAGGAGTAGAACTCCTTAGCTTTACGTTAACTAACTAGCACTTTACGTATATTGTAGTCTGAGTGGTTTAAGTTGCTATAGATCTACTGCCACACGGCATTCACTAGGTACAGACCATAGAAAGTTTGTTAGACAATGAATGCACTTAAACTTGAGTGCTGAAGGCAAAATTTAGCAATGCTCTTTAGTGAATGACTTGTAGTAAGCCGCATGATCTGATTTAAATACAACACAAAAGAGATGAGTCCATGTACACTCTTCTGTCATGCAGCATGCATGCACCTGTGCATGCCTCACACCGCAGACACCTCGTCTGGCATGAAATACAATATATACTAGAATTTTACATATGTATCTGATTGATATTCTTTAGGCTATACATCTAGCCTCAAGCCCTCGATCTACCTTGTTCACTCTAACGTAGTCTCTACTGCTAGCTCTACAGTATGACTTCTAGCAATCAAAGAGTGGCTGTCTTCTTCCTCATCCAATAATTATTGCCCACAAATGCAGACTACATGTTTGCTAGACATAAGTATAGGCAGAAAACACACATACAGTGTATAAACACAAGCACTATAATTACTATGCATGTCAACACACATGCATTAAGGCACAAACATGTGCCACCATATACCTGGGCATGAGTAACAGTTACCATGTTTGCAACATAAACCTGACAACTATATAGTCTGTGCATACATGCTGCAACAGGAATAGTGGCCCAGGTCTGATAGCATCTCAGTACATGAATCCTCTTATACTCAAATGTTGGACGCTAAGAGGCCCTTAGAGGCCGGAGGCAGGTGTGCATGAGTAAGGAGTCCTCGACCAGCAAGAACAAGATGGATGACCATGTCACACAGCCGTCAGGACTGGGAAGACGCACTGCACAACCTACTAGGCACTCAGGGTCCCTTCCAGTCTCTCTCTGCATGCACCTTCCACCACAGGACATGCCCTCTGTGCATTCAATGTATGTACAGTAAGACATGTAACTATCCTGGCCATGCACATTGAGCCTGTTCATGCACTATTATACATATATTACTGCATCTAGTCATAATATACACTTTTGGCAAGTCATACAGACAAATGTACCCATACATACATCATGTGCACATACAGTATGTATATGTAGCCATGGCAACATTGATTATTTCTAACTTGAAGGTGTTTTACCACTAGGTTAATGTAATGACACTAGCGCACACACTCCCACTTGCCAGTTGAACAAACACCATCACACAACCTCCCCGTAGTGCACAAACATCATTGCATACGCAGCTCTAAGGTGAGCAAACATTATGACAGCGCACATACCATATATGGCAACACTTAAGGCTTAGACAACCTACCAGGCCACACAGAACGAAACGTCCATAGTCTTCAAAGTCAAAGGTTACAGTCTTCAGCATCTAACAGATCTACCAAGGTCAGCTGCAATGGCTTCTACAAGTCCACTGATGTGGCTATTCCTTGTGGCTATCATCTACTGCTGGACAAGAGAGGCTACTGCCAATTCCAATGGCACTCAGTGTATCACTACCCCAGCGGGGAAAGTTGAGTTCAGTGCTGAAATTCTTGGTGTTCCTGGACCAGAGGGCCCTAAGGGTGAGAAAGGGGAGGAAGGAGGTATTGGACAGACTGGGCCAAAGGGTGTGCGTGGACCACAGGGGAAGAGAGGGGATCGAGGTGAAGTTGGACCAGTAGGGCCTCAGGGAGAGAAAGGAGAGGCAGGAGAAAAGGGGAAGATTGGGAACACTGGAAGACAGGGACTGCCAGGACCTCGTGGTCTGCAAGGTGGGCTGGGGCCACAAGGAGAGAGAGGTTTACCTGGGCCGGAGGGACCCATCGGTCCACAGGGACCTCCTGGTCCATTTGGTCCACGTGGTAGACAAGGCGTTATGGGTCCCCCAGGAGCCCCCGGTGTGCAGGGCCCTCCAGGAGTGCAGGGTCCACCAGGACACCAGGGGGAGCCAGGAGACACTGAACTGACAGCAGATGAGTTCAGCAGAGTGACAGAAACACTGCAGAGGAATATATCATCACAACCACTTCTCCAACATGAATGCACTGTAGGCCTGTTTCCAGCGACAGCTGCCTCGTCTTGCAAGGAAATATTTGACTGTAATCCAGACGGCCCTGATGGATACTACTGGAAGAGTGCTAATCCTCCTGAGCTCATGTGCTGTAAGCCGAAGTTAGGTCTGTCTGAATCAACTGCTGCCTCATCCTGCCAGGAAATATTTGACTGCAACCCAGACATTCATGGTGGATACTATCGGGAGAATATCAATTCTCAAGATTCCATGTACTGTATGAAGAGTTGCAACAATGTTGCAGGAATGTGGAGAAGAGTGGCTTTTGTTAACATGACTGATCCAAGTGAAATCTGTCCGTCGACATCACCCTCAGATCTCAGAACAATTGCCAGTCCTAAGAGAATGTGTACAGCAGCATCTCGAGGATGTGCTTTGGCATCCTTCTCCACTCATGGCATAAACTATACCGCAGTCTGTGGTCGGGCCATTGGGTACCAGTTTGGTTCACCTGATGGGATAAATAAGTACAGAGGAATTGCCATCAACCGTAACTATGTGGATGGCCTCTCCATCACTTATGGCTCAACTCAACACCACATCTGGACCTATGCTGTTGGCCATACTGGTCACTGTCTCTGCCAACCAAACAACCGTGCCTTACAACCGCCATCCTTTGTAGGACAACACTACTACTGTGATGGACACGACATAGCCCACCATTGGAACACTGATGACCCCCTGTGGGACAAGACTGGCTGTCCCACTGGGAACACTTGCTGTGACTCTCCAAACCAGCCGTGGTTTCACAGAACACTTGCCACACCTACCACTGCAAGTATTGAAGTGCGCTGGTGCCAGAGCGAAGATGAGGAAAATGAAAGTGTCGGAGTGGAGCTCCTCGAGCTCTACGTTAACTAACTTTTCCTTTACATTGTAGCCTGAGTGGTTTGAATCAATAGAGTTGCTAGATCTACTGCCATACTGCATTCACTAGGCACACACGATAACATATTAACTTGAGTATACTGAAGGTTTAGCAATGTATACTTGCAGTATAGCTACACTGTATAATTACGTAATAATTGATCTGATTATATGTGCAATTGAATTACAACACAGAAGTGAAGAGTCCATGCGTGTATAATCTATTATGCAGCACAAATACAGTGTACACAAATATGAATTCTATACTGTATACTTGCATGACGTAGGGTGCAAGCACCCTGATGCTGTCCCTATTCCTGCACTGCATGCATGCATGGGAGTGCCCTCTGCAGCATCTGCATGCACCAAACAACCTTTAAACTAAGGTCATGCGTAGTTCTCATGAGCAGTTCACTGAAACAGAACACATACTGTCCCTTCAGACAAATTATCCAAAGACAGCTACTGTACGTATGTACAATGGACTCTACGAGTCCACTGTAGTGACTACTACCCCAGCTGGGAAAATTGAGTTCACTGCTGAAATACTTGGTGTTCCCGAACCAGAGGGCCCTAAGGGTGAGAAGGGGGAGGAATGAGGTATTGGACTGCCTGGGCCATGCAAAGGGTGCAAGTGGACCACAGAGGAAGAAAGGGGATCAAGGTGATGTTGGACCAGAAGGGCCGCAGGGAGAGAAGGGACTGGAAGGAGAGAAAGGGAAGCTTGGGAATATGGGAACTTCAGGAAGACAGGGATTGCCAGGACCTCCTGTTCTGCAAGGTGGTCTGGGGCATGCAGCAGCTAGGGACAGAGAGGCTTACCTGGACCAGAGGGACCTATTGGTTCTAATGGCCCCCCTGGTCCAATTGGTCCACGTGGTAGACAAGGCGTTATGGGTCCCCCAGGAGCCATTGGTGTGCAGGGCCCTCCAGGAGTGCAGGGCCCACCAGGACACCAGGGGGAGCCGGGAGACACTGAACTGACAGCAGACGAGTTCAGCAGAGTGACAGAAACACTGCAGAAGAACCTATCGTCGCATCCACTTCTCCAACATGAATGCACTGTAGGCCTGTTTCCAGTGACAGCCGCCTCATCTTGCAATGAAATATTTGACTGTAACCCGGACAGTCCTGATGGGTATTACTGGAAGAACACCAATCCTCCTGAGCTCATGTGCTGCAAGAGGAAGATAGGCCTGTCTCCAGCAACTGCTGCATCCTCCTGCAAGGAAATATTTGATTGTAATCACAACAGCTCTGATGGATACTACTGGAGGAACACTGACCCTCCAGAGCGTATATACTGTCAGATGAGTTGCTCCAATGTTGCAGGAGGGTGGACTAGAGTGGCATTGGTTAACATGACTGATCCAAGAGACAACTGCCCATCAAACCTCAGAACACTGACCAGTCCCAAGAGAATGTGTACTAGAGCAATATCTCCAGGATGTACCTCGGTATTCTTCCCCACTCTTGACATCAGCTACACTTCAGTATGTGGACGGGCCATTGGGTACCAACTCTTTTCACCAGACGGAGTGGATGCTGTTGGAACAACTAAAACCATCAACCATCCCTATGTTGATGGTATCTCTATCACTTACAACTCCCCTCGATACCACATCTGGACCTACGCTGCTGGTGTCAATGGTCGCTGTCTTTGCCAACCAAACAATTTTGCCTCACCGCCATCATCGTTCGTAGGACAACACTACTACTGTGACGGACGATCATATGCCAGGCATTAGAACATAGGTGATCCCCTTTGGGACAAGAATGGCTGTCCCTCTGGTAACACTTGCTGTGACTCTCCAAACCTGCCGTGGTTTCACAGAACACTTGCCATACCTACCACTGCAAGAATCGAAGTGCGCTGGTGCCAAGATGAAAGGGATGAAAATGTTGGAGTGGAGCTCCTCGAGCTCTACATTAACTAACTTTCCCTTTACATTGTAGCTTGAGTGGTTTGAATCAATATAGTTGCTAGATCTACTGCCATACTGCATTCACTAGGTACACACCATAGAGTGTGATAGGCTATAGGCTATTTCTATTTAACAAAATTCCACTGTATACCATTGCATGCCTTGTTTATCAAACCCAGATTTATGCAATCATGATAAAAATTGCACTCACATGCATATGCACACACAGCAGGAGGGAAGCAGTGCAAGCCCATGCATTAACTGCAATCATAAAAGTTTTCCAAACATCATTATGCAGCCCCCAAGTGCACAAACGAAAACATTGTGTATGTAGCAATTAAGGCAATTATTAGCTCTTCTCAACAAACAGCTGCAGTCATAGGCTTGAAGTGTAGAGACGGTCCTTAACATCTAACAGCTGTAATGATCTCTACCAGTCCACTGAAGTGGCTACTCCTTGTGGCTATTATCTACTGTTGGACAAGAGAGGCTACTGCCAATTCTAGTAATGGTACTCAGTGTATCACTAGTCCAGCTGGGAAAGTTGAGTTCAGTGCTGAAATTCTTGGTGTTCCCGGACCAGAGGGCCCTAAGGGTGAGAAAGGGGAGGAAGGAGGTATTGGACTGACCGGGCCAAAGGGTGTGCGTGGACCACAAGGAAGGAAAGGGGATCGAGGTGAAGTTGGACCAGTAGGGATGAGGGGGGAGAAAGGAGAGAAGGGGAAGTTTGGATACAGAGGCAGAGATGGACTGCCAGGACCTCAAGGTCAACCTGGTGAGCCAGGTCCACGAGGACAGAGGGGGTTACTTGGACCAGAGGGGCCCATTGGTCGACATGGAGCTACTGGTCCAGTGGGTCCACCTGGTAGACAAGGAGTCATGGGTCCCCAAGGGGCCCCTGGTGTGCGGGGTCCTCCAGGATTGCATGGCCTTCCAGGGCGTCAGGGGGAGCTGGGAGACCCTGGCCATGGGCTGACAGCAGATGAGTTCAGCTGGGAAAGTTGAGTTCAGTGCTGAAATTGTCTTTGTAAGCCTAACAGCACTGCCTCACAACCACCATCCTTTGTAGGACAACACTACTACTGTGACGGACGACCAAATGCAAACTGTTGGTACACTGATGATCCTCTCTGGGACAAGAATGGCTGCCCCTCCGGCAACACTTGCTGTGACCCTCCAAACCTGCCGTGGTTCCACAGAAAACTAGCTACACCTACTACTACAAGTATTGAAGTGCGCTGGTGCCAGGATGAAGATGAGGAAAATGAAAGTGTTGGAGTGGAGCTCCTCGAGCTCTACATTAACTAACTTTCCCATCACATTGTAGCCTGAGTGGTTTGAATCAATAGAGTTGCTAGATCTACTGCCATACTGCATTCACTAGGTACACACAATAGAGAGATTGATAGGCAATGAATACACTTAAACTTGAATGCTAAAGGTTTTATAATAAAATATGTGATTGATGTGATTAATTGAATAGTGTGTGTACAACACATGCAGAGGTGAAAAAGTAGTTAATATAATGGAATTCACAACCTGAAGAGAAGAGGCAATTGGATAAGGAAATTCGCCACCAGCCGGTATCAAACTTGGGACGTTGACCTATACACCACCAAGCGCACTTGACCTGGTGTTAGTTCTAGACTGGCTTTGACAGTGTGTCTATCTGATGCTGCATGGCAGCTGGTGTTAGAGGGAGGGAGAGGAGATTTGTCACTGCAGGGGTTTGATATTCACTGGGTGGCAAATTTTCCCTCCCATGTTAGCTCTATGTGAGTGATGTGGCATACTATTTATCTGTTATATGTTCTATGCACATGCACATACTTATTTGGCTATGGATATTCAGATGAATTCGGTAGTTGTTTTGATGAGCCTGGTCATGAGCACTGTACCCTGTGTGAGGCACGAGGTATAGTTCAAAGAGAATACATGCATGTGTACAGATGGCGCTGTGTGGGAGGTTTGAATATGCTTTCTGGAACTATGTATAGCAAGTCATGCATGGCAATAAAATAGCAAAACACTGCTTGGGTTTGGAGCACAAGCACACAAGAAAAAACACCACTGGCGCATGTTATTGCAGGTCGGGGTGGGGGGACCAGGAAACAGCGCCAGCATAAGCTGGGGCAGGATGCAGTGATGATGTGCAACTTTTACATGACAAAGTTCACGGTTGTGCCCAGTTAGTAAGTGCAAGCATGGATACTCTACTGAAGCTAGATTGCTATGTGGGGCTAGTGCTTGCAGGAGGAATTCCTGCTGGATTAGAATTTCAGACCTAAGAAAGTCAATTATGCTACATTGTTGCATGACCTTTGATGTGGATGCATGGAGACTAGCTAATAGCTATATATCTGCATAACTATATACAGGCACATGTCATGAAAGTACATACTTATATAGCTATGACAACATAGCAATTTCACATCTATGTTCACACATCCACACCCACACAAACACACACCACCCACCCACTCACCAACACACACACCACACACCCACTCACCCACACACACACCACACACCCACCTCCCCCCCACACATGCTCACACATGCACACACACACACACACACACACACACACACACACACACACACACACACACAATACAAACCCACGCTCCACACACACACAAACACACACACACGCACGCACACACACACACACACACACACACACACACATACACACACACACACACACACACACACACACACACACACACACACACACAGAGATACACATAGGCACATACACACACACTGGAAGGTGACAAACCGCTGGGGTCACCCTATGTAAACTCAAAGGTTACTATAGTGGAGATTTCCTACAATACACTGTACAACATTGTTACCTATGCTATCCCTACACAGTTCCAAACAACATTACATAATTATAATTTTATCAATCCCAGCTCAGTGTCACAAACATTACATAAGATATCATCCAACAGAACAAAATTACATAAGATATAGTCCCAGGTGCACAAACACACACACTTATACATAATATACATGCTGGCTATTTGACAATGTAGTGATAATTCTTTGACATCAATTAGCTAATCTAATGAATCCAGTTCACATTGTATTAAAATGCAACTGATGATTGCTGATGTTTTATCATATGGCCTCTTCAGATTTGTAGATTTATTCATGTGAAGGCTGTAGCAATTCCATGCAGTATAATTCTAGCAACATCAGTAATAATTGTGTATTTTGTTGCCAGTTGGAATCGACAGAATCATCACTATAACAAGGCTTACCCCAGTTATACAATCATGGCATTGTCTGGCGTTTATCCTCCACAGAAGAGAATGCTTGTTCATTTCCCCTAACCAGTAACTATCCTGCGTGGGTGCATATATATTGCGCATGCATGCATGCCTTAGGCCGTACTACAGGGGCATTTTATAATTATAATTAGTCTTTCTAACACATGCAGCATACCTACCAGCTGACTAGTGTGTAGCAATCAGTGCATGCAGTCCAGTGGCACAATATCAATTTAATATATAGTAGCATTAATAATTATTATTCTATTATTACAAAGTTCCAAATAAACATCCTGTCATGATAATATAATTATGGTACTATTGCACAGTCCCCAGTGGAGAAACAGGGTCATTGTTACATCACATACCAAATATGGCATGATACAGCTATTACCTATGCACCAGGACACACTATAAAAACAGCCGAGGTTTGCCAAGTTACAGTCTTCAAATTATAAACCTATGTATTGCCAACAGACCAAGGTCAGCTACAATGGATTGTACAAGCCCACTGAAGTGGCTCCTCCTTGTGGCTATCGCATGCTGCTGGACAAGAGAGGCTACTGCCCATTCTGATGGCACTCAGTGTATCACTAGCCCAGCTGGGAAAGTTGAGTTCAGTGCTGAAATTCTTGGTGTTCCCGGACCAGAGGGCCCTAAGGGTGAGAAGGGGGAGGAAGGAAGAATTGGATTTTCTGGGCCAAAGGGTGCACGTGGACCACAGGGGAGAAAAGGGGATCGAGGCATTGTTGGACCAGTGGGGCTGAGGGGAGAGAAGGGAGAGGTAGGAGAAAAGGGGAACACTGGGAACACAGGTAGACAGGGTGTGCAAGGACCGCATGGCGTGCAAGGTGGGCTTGGGCCACAAGGAGAGAGGGGGTTACCTGGGCCGGAGGGGCCCATTGGTCATAATGGCCCCCCTGGTCCAATTGGTCCACGTGGTAGACAAGGCGTTATGGGTCCCCCAGGAGCCCCCGGTGTGCAAGGCCCTCCAGGAGTGCAGGGTCCACCAGGACACCAGGGGGAGCCGGGAGACACTGAACTGACAGCAGACGAGTTCAGCAGAGTGACAGAAACACTGCAGAAGAACCTATCATCACGGTCACTTCTCCAACATGAATGCACTATAGGTTTGCTTCCAACGACAGCTGCCTCATCCTGCGATGAAATTTTTGACTGTAATCCAGACAGTTCTGAAGGGTATTACTGGAGGAATGCAGCTCCTCCCATACTTGTGAGCTGTGAACGGCCTATTACACATTGTGGTAATGTTGCCGGAGGATGGAAGAAAGTGGATGGTATTGACATGACTGATCCAAAGGCAGAATGTCCATCAAATCTCAGAACAATTACCAGTCCCAGGAGAATGTGTGCAAAAAAAGGAACTCCTGGATGTACTTCAGTGTTCTTCTCCACTCGTGGCATGAGCTATAATGCAGTATGTGGACGGGCAATTGGGTACCAGTTTGGTTCACCAGATGGGATACTTAACTATGGAGGAATTGACATCGACCGTAACTATGTTGACGGTCTCTCAATCACTTATGGTGGCCGCCATCGTCGACGTCGCCACATCTGGACCTACGCTGCTGGTCACACTGGTCACTGTCTCTGTCAACCAAACAATGTTGCCTTACAACCACCATGGTTTGTAGGACAACACTACTACTGTGACGGACGAGAGTTAGCCCACCATTGGAACACTGGTGACCCCCTATGGGACAAGACTGGCTGTCCCTCTGGCAACACTTGTTGTGACTCTCCAAACCAGCCGTGGTTTCACAGAAGACTTGGTAGACATACCGCTACTGAAATTGAAGTGCGCTGGTGCCAACGCGAAGATGAGCAAGATGAAAGTATTGGAATAGAACTCCTTGAGCTCTACGTTAACTAACTCTCCATTATTATTTTGTATACATATAGCTTGAGTGGTTTGATCAATATAGAGCTGCTAGATCTTGAGTGCTGATGGTTTAACAATGTACTTTGTGATTTACTTGCGCTGTGATTGAGTTACAATCTTGACCACCAATTATAACTACAATAAAATTTAGAAGTGATGATGACGTGCACATGCGCGTGTTAGACGCTGCTCAGGCTATGAATTTGATTAGAACTGCATGGGTTTGTTGTTGAGCAATCACGTATATAACAAAGGACAACTAAGTGAGACGTTTAACTCTGAGAGTTTTGTCAGTCACAAAACAGTTTGTGACTGACGACCCTTGAGGTCATTATATTTCACCAATGTCACACTAATTCGTCTTTCTTTGGTGTTTGATTGCTAACAACAAACACATTTCTGTAGAAGTGATGAGTCTATACTCTTTGACCACAACCTCTTGCATCACTAGTTGCATTCGGCATGCACTGACACTTTAGAAGACACAAGACTTAGTATAAAACACACAGAGGTATGAAAGGGACCTTGAGCTGGGTGAGGACATGTCATGCATGCATGCACGCACACACACACACACACACAATCATACATCTCTAGATCTGACGTTTCAAGCTAAGCTTAATATAAGCTTTCTCTGCCTTGTTGACTCTGCACATGACTGCTCCACACGGCTATACAACTTCTTACAGCTGAAGAAAGCTTGTCTCCTTATCATTCACAGCACTTACACGCACATGGGCATGTACACAAGGGATGGTTACGTCACACAAGCTACCAACCACAGGTCACTCTGATCAAGATGACTGGAAAAACTGTATAGTACATGCTTTGATTTTGTGGGGAATCCTTATGTATACAGATTTACCATATGTATTTGCACAGTTTCTTCTGTATAGTGAATAATATAAATTGTGGGCCAAATTTTCACAAAGGGCCATTGATCCGCGAAAATTGTGAAATTAAACCCACTGATAATAAAAGTGCATCTGCTATGATCTAAACTTTGTTCAGCTTCAACCAACATGTGCAACACTTGGACAGTTATGAAGCCATTTCAAATAAGATTCCTTGGGCGTTTAACATGCACAATATACAAAATATGCAAGCAATTACTGTCCCCTCAAAACTTACAGCAGCTACATACACATATTAATATTACAGTTTTCTAAGTATTTACACACAAAATTAATGTTTAATAATTTAAGAGTCCAGGGGGTTCTCAGACTTGCCTCCACAACACACAGAACTGCAAGTTAAGGCTTTGTTAGCACAAAGTAGTCACCCACTGCCTCATCCACATTCCTCACATACTGAAACACAAGTGTGGTGGCGTTGGCTGTGAAGTGCGAGTAGCCGTGGTGCTGGTCGTCAACCACTTGGATCCACTTCGGAGTGAGCTCCTTGGGCCAGATGTTTTGGGAGAGACCTTGACCAGCCATGCCGATAATGACATGGGTTATCCCCAGGTCAGTACACACCTCCTCAGCCACGGGGCAGGTCCGCTGGTAGGAGTGGTGGTGTCCCCACATGGCAAGGTCAACATTGTACCTCTGAGGTGGGGTAAGCATTACGGCAACACATGGTGAACACTTACCAGTGAAGGGTTCAACAACATATCACTATCTACCAATGTATTGCGATTGAGTTGAAATAAACAACAAATACAAATTTACTCCCCAGCCACTTGTTAGCACACGGAATATCTCCCATACTCTTGTATGCATTTAACATTTTGCTGGACATTATTTTTGCAAATTTGTAGTCATTTGCAAAAATAAAACACGAACTCTACCTTACTGTCAATAGACATTAGGGGGGTACAAGGGACTATTGCGAAAATCCTCAGGCAAGGGGCAACCACGAAATGTAAGTCCCACCATAATTAGCACATATATGGTAACTATTGGTCACATGACATGAGCTCAAAATGGCCGTCACTTACCACCAGCAGTGGCTCCAAGTTCTCCCTGAGCAACTTGGCCACTGTCAGGTCTCCTGTCACTGGTTCAGCGTTGGTGCTGTCAACGTACATCGGCCTGTGACCGGCAAAGACGAGCCAAGGAGTGACGGAACGGTCCACGGTCTTCAGGTGGTCTTCAAGGAAGGCGTATTGAGGAGAACTGGGGTCAAAGGCATGTTCAGTACTCATGAGGAGAAAGTGGATGCAGCCGTAGTCAAATCCATACCTGCACACGTCAGGAGAAGGTAAAGATTGAGCCTTTGATGATGGCTCATTAAATTAATAATAATGAAGATTACACATAACAAGATATTTTGACCTGTAAATCTCCAACAGTTGTTAACAAGGATCTGCAGATGAGTTATGATTGACGATGAACTATGGTTCAAAGCATCTTGTTATTGAAGAATCTCTGCTGCACTACACACTCCATTAATGAATCATCAACACTGACACACTGCAATGAAATTCTACCCCATCAAGTAAACCCTTTTATTATTGATATGTTATTACCAGCACAGCACTAGGGTTTGATGCTGACGGGATGTTTGACAATGATGGGTAATTTCTTTTCTCTTCTTTCGTAGCTTCCACTAGTGCTTGGTTTACAAATACCAAATATAGCATCAACACGAAAATAGAGCAATCCACAAAAATTCCAGCATATGGGAATTTGGCCCGTAATTTTGTGTGTTATACAATCAGTGTGTGGTCATGCAATGACAGACCAGGGCTGGTCCTGAGCTGGTCTTGGCATCACCAGTCTCTTCTCATGAGGTATTCCACACTCCCCATGGGAGTCAGTTGAGTTGAACAGGCCACTAAAGAGGGAAGGGGGGGGGGGGGGTTACAGAGGGAGGGAAATAGGGGAGAAGGCAAAGGAAGAGAGGCAGAGGGACAAGAAACAGGAGTAAGGGAGGACAACGTCTCATTCCCCTGCATGGTCCATCCAACCTGTTTGTAGTCCATCCCTCACCCGAAGGAGTGCATCTCTGCTTACCCTGTGTGTGGATAGTCTCTCTCGTGGTTGCCAATACACGCCATGTAGGGGACCCTAGACGCAATGGGCAGAATTTGGTCAAAGAATTGATCCCACTGCGCTGAGTAGCCAACAGCATAACTGCAAGGGGGAGGGTGGGAGGGGAGGGGATGGGAGGAGGAGGGGAGGGGGGAGGGTAAGGAATGGGAGGGGAGAGAAAGGGATGGGAGGGGGAGGGGAGGGGAGGGAAGGGGAGGGAGGAGGAGGAAGGCACAATGTCAGTCATAATCTTTGTATTTCCTGTGAAGTGTTAGGTGTACACAATGATAGAGTATCATTTGAGTATACAAAAGGATTCTTCATGCAGTGACCTCAAGTTCCACCCCAGCTCGCTCCTCCTCTCCCCTCACCTCATGTCTCCGATGTGAAGCACCACATCCACCTCATTCTTGTCCACCCTGGCGGTCACGAGGTGAGTGGTGTTGAGAGCCGGCTGCTGCTCCCAGTGCTGCATGCTGCCATCAGGCTGACCAAAACCCATGTCGCCATAGGCAACCACATTTACAGCGGCATTTGGTGAGGGAGTGGGCCGAGTGACAAAATAGAACTCATCAGACCATCCATAAGCGTCATCACCACATTGGTAGTAGTATTTAGTGGCTGGCTTCAAACTGGAGTAGTGTGTGGGTGGGGTGGAGAGGGAGCATGTGACTGTCACATGACTTCATTGGTGCATTAGTTTGAGAATGATGTAAGTACATGTGTGTGTGTGTGTGTGTGTGTGTGTGTGTGTGTGTGTGTGTGTGTGTGTGTGTGTGTGTGTGTGTGTGTGTGTGTGTGTGTGTGTGTGCATAAGTGCATGCATCGTACTTGTTCATGATAGCCACATGAATAAGGCCGGGTTCTCTCCAACCAAAACCAGCAGCGTCAGAACCACACATGTCTTTAACAGTGTAATTGGACCATTTGGAGGGGGCAGAGTCAGTGTAGGTCCCTGAGGAAGTCCCCCAGCGCACAGTGGGTTTGGTGGCATTAAGGGTGGACCACACCAGGCTGGGGGGGAATATGAAGAAATGGGGTGTAGGGTAGAAAGAGTCAGGGAAGGAGTCAGGTCTTCTTAAATGTGAATAAATAGCACCAAAAGACAACACGGAAGGCAAACAGTATAATTTTATTTCTCATTGCTATAACTTCTGCCTATTGCAAAATGTGAAAAGAGGGTCTAATAAAATATGCTATTAGGTAATACAGTGGAACCTGTCTAAGATGGTCACTGAATAATGCAGCCACCTTTCTGAAGCAGCCAGCCTCCTTGGCCCCAAATAGCACTATAGCCCTACCTCAGTAATGCGACCACCTCTCTATACAGGCCAGTTATATAACTAAAGCCCTACCTCTGTAATGCGACCACCTCTCTATACAGGCCAGTTATATAACTAAAGCGCTACCTCTGTAATGCAGCCACCTCTCTATACAGGCCAGTTATACAACTAAAGCCCTACCTCTGTAATGCGACCACCTCTCTATACAGGCCAGTTACATAACTAAAGCCCTACCTCTGTAATGCAACCACCTCTCTATAAAGGCTAGTTATAACTGGCCCACAGGTGGTTGTCTTAGACAGGTTCCACTGTACTCCTCACTGCACATCACTACCACCTCACAAACATTAGGCTAAACAGTTGGAACTGCCAGGCTAACATACTGTTCACTGCAACATGTCAAAGTCTGTCTTACCAGCTGCCCACTCTTTAGGCCACTAGCAGCTGTTTCTAGCAATAAAGTAACAGGAAACAAGTACAAATTTGTACAAGTTGTACAAGAAACAGCTGAAAATGAACCATGCTTTGACAGCTGCTGAATTAGACAAAATGTGTTACAGCAGGCAATGTTGGCTCTGCTCCACTCGGACTTTGACAGGGAACGTACACAACCACACTCAATCCCCCCATGCTCTCCCCAGAGAAACGTTTGAGAGGGGTGCGCTGGACTGCTAGTCATGTGAGGACTGGCTAGTGCATGGTGGAGTGTGGGAGAGGGTGTCAGCATCCTTTGCACAGCACAGTAGGGAGGATGCATGGAGAGCCTCGTGACACAGAATGTAATGCATGCCAACCCATGCCACTTGACTAGCGTGGGGGACATGTGATGGGGAGGGGGAACAGGGGGCAAGTGGAGAGGCGGTACAGGGGGAACAAGTGGGGGACAGTAGGGACAGGGGGTACTGGTGAGGACAGGTGAGGGAGACAGGGGAACATGTGGGGGAAGGTGGGATGGCAGATGTGGGGGGGAGGGGGGGGACAGGACTGAGGTGGATGATAGAGGTGGGGGCAAGAAGGGTTCTATGCCCTTCAAAAACAACCTAGAGAGAGCATTGACCCCCCCCCCCCACCCCGCCCCATCCCTTCATATCCCCTTACAGCATTTCATCCAGTTTGTTGGTCAATGCAAGGTGCTGCTGAAGAGGTTCATTGTAGTTCTTGAAGGAGACATAGTTGGACACAGCGACAACCTTTGGATCCACCAAGGTGTCACGGATGAACGCAAACACCACCTTGGCTCTGAAGTTGATTATTCTGAACTTGTAGCTCCCAGCTCCTGTTACAAGGTAGCTCTTACTGGCATTGGCATACTGGATGGAATGAGAAAACACACCATGCAGTCATACAGAACACACACACAGACAACACAGATTAGTGGTTCAATGAAATTTGTTTAAGACAATATGTGGGCAAGTCTAATTGACCTTTACAGAGAGGTGGCTGCTTTATAGAGGACGATTACTTTGTTTTAGTGCAATTTGGGTCCAGGGAGGCTGGCTGTTTTAGAGAGGTGGCTGCCTAACACAGTGACCGTCTTAAACAGGTTACACTGTGCACACACAAATACAACCACACAGACTAGTGGTACACGCACACACAAATAGCCATGCAAGCATGCTAACTTTTACAGGTGAAGGCAGTAGGTGAGATGGCCCCTGACTGGCTCCTTTACACAGCATCAATGTGAGGTGTGTCATAACTGTACACAAGGCATTGATGGAACACACATCACACTCTGGAGGCACATTCAAAGTGACACACCACTTTGTGCACATCACACACACATTGAGCCAACCACCTCCTGACTCTGCTCCATTCAGTCGCACTAAAACCAGCTTCACATACTACACATGTGACCAGAACAAAAGCTACACACACCAACAGAAGTGTACAAAGAAAATGCAATCATTTGTCATATTCTATGCCCATGAATAATGACTATCACTGACATCAGGCCATGAGGAAGCTACCTCTGATTTTTAAGCCCACAGACGGCTGTCTTAGACAGGTTTCAATGTACACATTTTCCCACCTTATATACATCATACATTATGCTCTATTCATACAGTACATCATGTGATCTGCAGATACATAGCATGATCTATAGCTATGTGTACGATGCATCAACAACTTTTTAATATTTTGCAAATGGTGCAATACCTGGTAAATGCCAAGACTAAACTAAACAGTATAGTTTGAACTACCATATCCGTTCTAAAAATATGTCATCTCTAATGTTTGTCAGGGGAAAAAGATCCATTCAAGTGTACAATAATTGCGATGTTTTTCTCGTCTCTCCAACTTCCGCCATTAGGCTCTTATCTTCATCGTGGACCAGAAGCGATGTAATTTTCGTCGAAGCAGCTGCAATATGGCTGCAACAGCCTAGGAACAAAGTGAGGACTAAGCCAACAACGCTCATGGCTGTCATTATTTCGTTTGTCTATAAGTCCTTTCTAAGCTGTGGAAGCTGCCTGTTTTCGTTCATTGCTGTGACAATAGACTTCAGTGATCGAGAGACGTGAACTGATGTTTGCAAGTTCACCTCAAAGCAGTCATTTCGGTGAGGAGTACCAGTAATGAAAGCACACTGTAATGAATCGCCTTCGCTCTAAATCTCTAACAATATGCCACCTTTGACAATCTTCTCCATTCTAGCTCTAATGGCTCCAGATGATAAAATGTGTTTTTCTTAGCAAAAGCAGGTACAATCAACACTCCAAAGTTTGGCTGCACTTGCCCACCCCGTATGCACATTGCCTGCTAGGGGTACTAATAAATAGATCTGAACACCTTTATAGATGAGCTATAATCAATCATAATGCTTGTGGTTTTTATAACTATGTACGTACATACAGTATATTAGTATAGTAATACTAATGGAATTACTTGTATAAATCCAACACTATACAAACATTTCCAGGTGTACAATTACATGGTAGTCAAACATTGCTTCATTAACATGTATTTTACAGGAGCAGGTGCACACATCACAAAGCAGACTTCTGTTGAGTTAATGAATAATTATAGCAGACAAAAAGATCAATTTGAAATGGACTTCAGCCACAAAGTCGTTCTTCAATAGTATAACAGGTGTGCACATACTGGATACAACCCTTGACAAGTTGCACAGTGCCATCATGATGAAGTGTCTGCTTAGAGCAGAAACACGTCACACTGAAGGGTGACATGTTTCAAACGGAGAATCTTTGTCAACTGCTACAGAAGAGGTGTGTGATGAGGCAGCCCTTTAGTGTTTGATCGTCAGTTTTGCACTGAGGCATGAAGTGAGATGGCCCCTGACTGGCTCCTTTACACAGCATGGATGTGAGGTGTGTCATGCTGTACACAAGGCATTGATGGAACACACATCACACTCTGGAGGCACATTCAAAGTGACACCACCACTTTGTGTGCATCACACACACATTGAGCCAACCACCTCCTGACTCTGCTCCATTCACTCACACTAAAACCAGCTTCACATACTACACATGTGACCAGAACAAAGCTACACACACCAACAGTAGTGTATAGTACAAAGAAAATGCATTCATTTGTCATATTCTATATATGCTAATGAACTATGATAAGTCGAACATTTGAACTTAGGTGCAGAGTTACCGTTAAATTCACACCACTTGTGGGCAGCCCCGCCAACCACTGAGTCTCCCCAAATCGCATTTTATGAGCTGCGGTCAGGGGTTGCTCATAGAAGGTTGAACTATTCATAAAATGACACTCAATGAATCATGTTTGTGTACCACAGCAAAGCAATTATGCAATGCAATCTCTGAATAGCTGAACCTCATCCAGTTCCCAAGGTGACATCAAGCCATAGGGTAGATCCTCTGGTCCATAGTGTCCAAGGCTTGGAGTCAGACTGTCAGTTGCTAAAAGCATGACATAACATCCTGTAAATACTCCATCAAAGCGTAGATAATCCACACCATCTATGATCAAAGCAACAATGTTGCCCACAACGTCTCCTTTCACAAGAGCTTCAGAATGCTATAAATACAACAGCTGTCTACTTGCAGTCTCACAATCTCTCCAAGGCTGACTAGAATGTTGTCTACAAGTCTACTGAAGTTGCTGCTCCTTGTGGCTGTCGCCTGCAGCTGGGCAAGAGCGGGTAGTGCCCAACCTGGGCCTCCTCCTGCTCCTCCTGCCAACATTTCTGAGTGCGTCGTCAGCCCAAATGGGAAAGTACAGTTGATGGCTGAAATTTTTGGAGTTCCCGGACCACGTGGACCACCAGGCCCACCGGGGGGGCCAAAAGGTGAACCCGGAGTGCCTGGACCGGATGGTATTCCAGGGCTACCAGGTGAAATTGGACCACCAGGGGCTCAAGGCAGAGCGGGCAGGAGAGGAAGGAGGGGTGAGGTTGGAGACCGAGGCCCACCTGGAGAGGTAGGACCGCCAGGAGGAAGAGGTGTCAATGGTGTAGATGGAGTACCAGGAGAGAGGGGCAAGCCTGGTCCCCCTGGCCCCCAAGGACCAGAGGGACGCACTGGTGAAATTGGTCCAGTTGGCCCACAGGGAGCACAAGGTCCACAAGGGCCACCTGGCAAAGATGCCAGTTGTGGTCAGTGCCCAATGATAACCTCCACATCCTGCAAGGACGTATTCGAAAAGAATCCCGATAACCCAGATGGCTTTTACATGCTGACTGCTGGCAACGAGGCAAAGATGGTTTACTGTAAGAAGAATTGCGGTGACTGCAACAACACTGATGTGGGATGGAGAAGAGTAGCAATGATTGACATGACTGACGATGCAGGAGAATGCCCTTCTGGTGTTGACACAGTTACCACTCTTAGCGGGGCAAGGGTGTGTGCATCACCAACTGGTAGGGGATGTGTCTCGTTTTCCTTTTCCTCCTCTGGCAAATACACCAAAGTCTGTGGACAAGCCTTGGGATTGGCTTTTGGGTCTCCAGATGGGATGGATACAAGTTTCGGAAGCATTGACAATGCCTACGTTGACGGAGCGTCTGTCACCCAGAATAATAACTCCACTCGAAAACACATCTGGACCTTTGCCGCTGGCCACGATCGTCGCTGTCTCTGTCACGAAAACAGCATAGCTCGGCAGCCACCAGCCTTTGTGGGGGACCACTACTATTGCGATCTGGGCCCCCACAACTGGGACACTAGCAGGCCTATCTGGGACGACACCAGCTGTACTGCTAACGCTACCTGTACACCGCCGTGGTTTCACAGAACACTGGATGCAAGTACCAGCTTGGATATCGAAGTGCGTCTCTGCACAGATCAAGGACTGAATGATGAACGAGTGGGAGTGACAAACGTTGAGCTATACGTCCAGTAACACAGCCTTACATGACAACTGTTGAACTGGTAGAAATACTGAGCAGTAGTTGACCTAGTACTACTATAGTATCAAAACAACATTTACTAGTTTGTAGAGTTTGATAGGCATTAGTACACACACAAACACATATTGAAGGTGTCGCAATTATTGTACTCTTGTGATTGATTCGGAACAGGAAGTGAAGTGATGAGTTGGCAGTTAGGCTTGTACTGCTCCATAGTGAGCGTGGGAGGGGGTGGGGTGGGGGGTGGTGATCCGACCGCTGACCACCAAGCAGTTTGATGTGGCAATGTGAATGGGGAGAGCAGCCTGCTTGAGTGACCCAATAAGGATTCCAGTTAGTTCTCCACTATCCCAGACAGAGTGATCAGTACAGGACCGGGTTTAGAATTAGTGAATGTTCCATAATGGCCCCTTAGACATGGGCCCATTATTTGGGAAAACCCCCAAGCCTACCTATTGAAGGAGGCGTAGGAGTTAAGAGAATAGGTAATCCTAAATGGGCAATTAAAAGGGAAAGCAATTACGTAGGTAACAGGAAAGCAGGGTCTGGAAGGAACAGAAAACGGAAGTGGGCGGGACAAATACGGATTACGAAAAGGGCAGGTGCCAGGATCATGTGAAGTCGCGTGAGGCAGCCGGCTCACCTTACATTAACCCTATGCCTACCCGCCCAGTCCTGCTACCTGTAGGAGAGGGCCACTGCTCTGGGATGGGATGAACGATTCACAAAAACAATAGTTGTCACCCCACACCAATGACTAAAGGACTGCATTTTCACAGAGCACCTAAGACTGCAGCTACGTATGAAGGCCAACATGATCCTCATGCAATGGAGCTAGATTGATCCAGACACGACATTAGTCAGATCAGCTTTAGTTGGCTTTAGTAACTTAGTGTCAATCATTCCTTGTTTGCAGAAGTGCAGAAATTGCACTGGAAGAAGTGTGCAGTGGAACCTAAGACGGTACCGGTCACTGTGTCAGGCAGCCACCTCTGTAAAACAGCCAACCTCCCTGGTCCCAAACAGCACTAAAAAACACTGCAATCTACCTCTGTAGAGCAGCCACCTCTCTATTAAGGCCAGTTAGAACTGGCCCACAGGTGGCTGTCTTAGACAGGTTTCACTGTAATAAGCAATATAGTATAGTCACAACCAATACACAGCCAACACGTATCACACATGTGCCTAGAAGAAGCTCCCCTAAACTTACAATATACTTTACAGGGGCGTTCTGGTGTGGATCCAAGCTGTGCCTGTCTGGGGTGGGGGAGTACACAGCTATCATGTCATCCTTGCTGGGTGACTCCACCCCCTTGTAAGTGACGGTGACCCAGCTTCCAGAGACAGGCAGCAAGTCGGGGCTAGCTGTGACAGTTACGTCATCATCTGGAGAAGAGCAGAAACACAAAAGAATGGTTTCTGAATAGCATGATGAGAAAGACCAATACCAGATGGCCTGGAGGGACAATCATGTAATTCACCTGACACATACACATGCCAGTTAATTCTGATCAGAACACTGTCATTGCATTCTACCATATCTCACATATGGCTTAAGGGGGCGGGTGCACCTAATTATCCCACTAATTATACACGATGTCATAATTGTATTCATAGCGCAGCAGGAAGTAAGGTCAAGGGTTGACAAGGTTAATTAACGAAGTCTACACTGGACGACTTCCATACAAATGTACACACGAGGCCTATGCCTGGTGTGGTATGTGCACTGTCATGCTATGGACTTGCAGAATGTGAAGGAGCCTACAAATTGTGCAAACGTGTAGTACATGCATATCGAGCAGTGGTGGATCTAGAGGGGGATCCAGGGGTGCAAATGAACCCCCTTTTTGCTAGTCTTAAGTAGGATTTTGGGCAGTTTTTAGACCAGAAAGAGCCATATATCCGGGGTACTGTGTGTGAAATCCTAAATCCACCTCTGTTGAGGGTTGTAACTAGCAATGTTAGACCCTTTATTAAACCGGTGGGATATTAACCTGTCTGAGGTGGTCACTGCACAAGGCGGCCACCTCTTTAAACCAGCCAGCCTCCCTGGACCCAAATAGCATTAACACTGCACTTAAACATATAGCATAAAACATATCTCTGTTGAGACCTATGGGGCACCACAGTTAATGTCATCGAAGACTAGCAGTGTAAACTCCACAAAACATCCCTATGGCGCATTAGACGCGAACATGAAGCTGTATTAAGAAACAGGGCGTGACCTCACATAGCTAAAGAAAGCCTTGCTGACTCACGCTGGGAATGTTCAAGAGCTTATACTTACCAATTTCCACCATGGCCTTGTGAAACTTGATCAAAGAAAGGGGGTGGACAAAGGTGTGTCCATGGCAATGGACGACCGCTCCCAGCAGTACCACTAAAAACAAAGCTCCTCGCAACGACGCCATTTTATGAGAAACACAATGGCACGATGGTCACGCCCAAGTCTAGTGCGCTAGACCCTCCCACCTAGCCACACATACAAACATTAACGTGAATAAACACGTTCTAAAGCTGTTAAAGGTACGCACACATGTAGAGCATGGTCATTACTGTCTACTGCTGTTAGCTGTTGGTCTAGTGTCCAGTCTCTTGCCTGGTGGAGGCATGAGTTCGTTGTCTTGGGGAGCTGGACGACGGGTGCCAGCAACCATCCCACCATCCTTGGTCCCCTGCTGCTGCTCTTTGCTGCAGAGGTTCAGCACCATCTCAATGGTGACAGGATGGAGGATGGAATGACATACACCTGTGTGTAGGGGTAGTTGGTAGAAGGGAACTTGAACGAAAAGACAGGTGTGTGTGTGTGTGTGTGTGTGTGTGTGTGTGTGTGTGTGTGTGTGTGTGTGAGTGAGTGAGTGTGTGATGCAGAATGAGTTGAGGAAGAATATCTGTCTTGATCTACTGTGATTCTCATGCACAGAAGTGCAAGTGCCAATACACACTTGGACCAGGGAAGTGGAGGAATACACTATCTTATTTGTGAGTTAATTAAGACAAGGCATTTGTGGACTTACTCTGAGCAGTGCTGACAGCATTGGGAAAGCTCTTGTCAGTTCGAATGCGGAGAAACTTCCATCCATTTGCTTTTGCATCCCATTTGCACTCCACTATCTTCCCATCGCACTCTTTCAACTCCTTGTTACCCTGCAATAAAGGTAGTGAGGAGTGGGGTGGGATGAGGGTGAGTAGGGTGGAGTGGAGTGGGATGAGGGGTAAGTAGGGTGGAGTGGGGTGGGATGAGGGGTATGTAGGGTGGAGTGGGGTGGGATGAGGGGTGAGTAGGGTGGAGTGGAGTGGGATGAGGGGTGAGTAGGGTGGAGTGGAATGGGATGAGGGGTAAGTAGGGTGGAGTGGGGTGGGATGAGGGTGAGTAGGGTGGAGTGGGGTGGGACGAGGGTGAGTAGGGTGGAGTGGGGTGGAATGAGGGGTAAGTAGGGTGGAGTGGGGTGGGATGAGGGTAAGTGGGGTGGAGTGGGGTGGGATGAGGGTGAGTAGAGTGGAGTGGGATGGGATGAGGGTGAGTAGGGTGAAGTGGGGTGGGATGAGGGTGAGTAGGGTGGAGTGGAGTGGGATGAGGGGTAAGTAGGGTGGAGTGGAGTGGGATGAGGGGTAAGTAGGGTGGAGTGGGGTGGGATGAGGGTGAGTAGAGTGGAGTGGGGTGGGATGAAGGTGAGTAGGGTGGAGTGGGGTGGGATGAAGGTGAGTAGGGTGGAGTGGGGTGACGAAGGCATACATGCAAAGCCAAAATATCCTACATCAGTTGCCCTTAATTCTGCACAAACATATTGCTCATTAGACAAATTCACAATCATTGAACAAGATATTCAGTACACAGTAATGCTGAGCCTCTACGTGATAAGTCAAACTACACACACTGTCTGATCAATGTACGTACCTTCAAGTTGATGACGGAGAAGGGTTGGGGGTAGTGAAGTACATAGAGGTTTCCAATAACCTCAGGAAGTCCTCTGCAAAGTGTGAAGAGTGGACAAGAAGTAACACAAAAAGGTGTGCAAAATACGAATATTGAAGGAGTCAGTTGAAAGGTCTTAATACGTACACTCAATTCAACAAGAGACAACACACACGTGTGTGCTGATGTAGTACAAACTGCCTACAGGGAATTTTGAAATACCTACCCAAGTTTCTGTATCTTTGTCACTTTGAGCTGAAAATCTACTGTGTTGAGCTCGGCCGGTTTCCACTTGAGCACCTCTTGACACTGACCAGCAATGTAGGGCTGTGAGGGGGCGTGTGGAGGGGGAGGGGGAGGGAGGGGAGGGGAGGGTGTGCGGCTGTTATGAGGCTACAAAACTGCATCGAATTGTTTGATACGACACAGTACACAAGTCTCTGGTACAAATGAGGGCATTCTCACTTGGTTCTCAGGTGTGAAGATGAGGCCATCTGTTTCGTGCTGAAGTCCTGGAGTAATGCGGTCCAGCACCTGTAGGGGATAGTGGGGGATGGTGTGTGCGTGCGCATGTGTGTGTGTGTGTGTGTGTGTGTGTGTGTGTGTGTGTGTGTGTGTGTGTGTGTGTGTGTGTGTGTGTGTGTGTGTGTGTGTGTGTGTGTGTGTGTGCGCATCATTTACCATTTTAGCCTGTGATACATCAAAAAATTGTTTGTCTTGCACACTAAATGGTTCCTTTCGTTTGTCAAGTAGACCTTGACTTGCCTAACCAGAGCACAGACAAACACATCACAAGGAGAAAGAGCTACATGAAACTGAACTTCATTAAGAGGTAGACAGATGAAAAGAGCACTCTCAACTCCTCACCAGAATGGTTCTAGGCTCTATGATCTCCATTTGAATACATCTCAGACGTTGTGAGTATGGCAACTTTGCTACTTTACGGTCTCCCTGCCACAGGTACAAGGATATATTGAACAGTGAATGAATGATTAGCAATTAATTAAAGATAGAAGGGGGTTGGTTCTCCAATTACCAGCTTGATCATAACAGGGTGTGAAACCTTGCCAACCTGTTCAAACCCTAGGCAGGCCCCTGTGATCAAGCTGGTCATTGGAAAACTAACCTCCTTTCTCTTGCCTACGCCAGCTGAGAAGCCCTCACTTCACAATTTAAGATAGCAATAAATGGATTTCAGCAATTAACATGTTATGGGTGGGCAGTTCTATTTTTAGTAACACTCACTTCAAACTGCATGACGTCATACATGAGATACCGAGGACGTGTATTGCCATGTTTGTCAATCTTCTCCACCACCAGTTCCTACACAACAATCACAACACATTCTCCTAGGCACATGCATCAAGTTAACCCTTGACCTTTAACCCTCTCACCCCATCCACCAACGTGTCCTTCACATGTTCACGCTGAGGGTTACTCCGAGATGCAATCCTCAAATTGCTGACCCGGAACACGGCGTTATCTCGATCCACCATATACACCTCCCCCGCATTGAGGATCAGCATGAGGTATCGAGTGCCGTCCGCCTTCCAACTCACTCGGTACGGCATACGACTGAGATTGTGCATATTTTTGATATCCATGGAAACGGGTTGGGACCCCGGGAAGCCAGCCTGCCTGTGATGACCAAGGAGTGAAGAATGTGATTGAATGAAGAGTATAGAACACTATTATCATTCTGACATGTAGGAGGTATACACAACACATGCTTGTAGGCACTGATACAGCTGTTCAATGAGGTCACTGTATAGAGCAGCCATCTGTCTAAAGCAGCCAGCCTACCCTGGTTCAAACATTTGATGTACAGTGGAACCTGTCTATAGTGGTCACTGTATAATGCAGCCATCTGTCTAAAGCAGCCAGCCTACCCTGGTTCAAACATTTGATGTACAGTGGAACCTGTCTATAGTGGTCACTGTATAATGCAGCCATCTGTCTAAAGCAGCCAGCCTCCCCTGGTCCAAACATTTGATGTACAGTGGAACCTGTCTATAGTGGTCACTGTATAGTGCAGCCACCTGTCTAAAGCAGCCAGCCCCGGTGTCAACACACAACACACACAGAGAGACAAGCACATCTACACAAACTCTTCCCCGCCTCACCCATCCCATCCACATATCTCTTGACACATCCTCTGCACATCCTCCATCCGTGGTGATGGCACCCTTGACACATCCGCAATCTCAACAGCAAAACGCTTATTGTCATCAATTGCTCTCTCCTTTCTCCTTGGCTTGTCCTTCCGTCCCTTTCCCTTCCCAACTGGGAGCCCATCGTCATCCACCTCCTCCTTTTCTTCCCCCAGGTCCATAAAGTACCAATCTGGTTTCTCGGGTGCTTCCATCCCCTCTTTGTCTCCGTCGTTGTACCGTTGGGCGAGTTCAGTGAGGTAGTCCTCCTTGTATATGCCGGGTGGTCTTGCCCCAGAGAACGTTCGCACTGCCATTTCACAACTGCAGAGTGGGGAGTAAGTGTATGTGTTTATGTGTGAGTGTGAAAAAGTGTGTGTGAGTGTGTATGCGTGTATGTGCATGTGCATGTCTGTGTGTGTGTACAGTGGAACCTGTCTAAGATGGTCACTGTGTTAGGCAGCCACCTCTCTAAAACAGCCAGCCTCCCTGGCCCCAAATAGCACTATGACATTGCAATCTACCTCTGTAGAGCAGCCACCTCTCCATAAAGGTCAGTTATAACTGGCCCACAGGTGGCTGTCTTAGACAAGATCCACTGTATGTGTATATATGTATGTGTGTGTCTGTGTACAGACACGTGTGTGTATCCCCCACCTCCAGTTCTCCTCCTCCACGAGGTAGGCCACTATGAGGAACCCAGTTCGGTTGAAGCCGTGTGTGCAGTGCACACCCACCACACCAACAGAGTTCTTGAGGAAGAAGGCCTTGCACACAGAGATGAACTCCTTCACTTGGTCACTTGTAGGGGCTTCAGCATGGCTGCATGTGTGCACAAGGGGGGAGGGGAGGGGGGGGGAAGGGGAGGGGGAGGGGAGGGGAGGGGGAAGGGGAGGGGGAAGGGAGGGGAGGAGAGGGAGAGGGAGGGGAGGGAAGGGGGAAGGGAAGGGGAGGGAGAGGGAGAGGAGGGAAGGGGAGAGGGACAGTGCATGGTATATAAACACACAATGCATACAATCATGTATACATACACATGCACACAAACATGTACATAATGTACAGTATAAAATACACACACACATGCACACACGAATATTAACAAGCACACGAAACACACACACACACACACACACACACACACACACACACACACACACACACACACACACACACACACACACACACACACACACACACACACACACACACACACACACAGTGACACACACACTCACGCACGCACGCACGCATGCACGCACCCTTCACACTTGAGCTTGTAGTAGCCCACATCTGCGTCCTTCACTTCCTTCTTGTCATAGAACCGATCTGTCTTGGTCAAGTCAATAATGAGGCCCAGTTTATGCGGAGGTTGGCAAGTTAAACTAAGCAACATGGCAGGAGAGAAGAGGCTCTCGTCTGGGACGTCATATTGGTCGCTGAGGGGGGTCTTGAAGGCAAGGAACTTGTCTGCATGTACACAAAGATGGTGCAATGAGATGGAATGGCACTACCACTATCAGGTGTATTCACTATGGTGTGGTATGGTGTGGTTGGTATGCAATAGAACCTCTTTACATCTGTACTGCCTTTATGATAGGCACAACTGCCCTGGGTAGAGAGGTCTACTGTCTTAAAGATAATTTAGTACACCTCTCTATCGCGCAGTTTGCTCTGCTCTCATTTGACTAAAGTTGGGACGTTTGAATAGGCTCGTATGTACTGGGGGCGATCCACACAATACTAATCCTTCAAGAGGACGTATACAGTACTGGTCAGGCACTTGCTCTAGCGTTACCCTTACCGTGCAGCGAGGCACACAGAGGACCAACTCACTGGCTATGAGTTTACTCTTTCGCGGACAGTGTAACCACCTCGGAGGAAGGTTCATCTCTTCTTCCGCAATCAAGTACTAGGGGAATTCCATCCATACACACATCATGAATACAATTAAAACAGCACACTGTTTTACAGTTAGCTACTTCTTTCCGGGTGCAATGATGCTCTCAATCTGCGCCTTCAGTTGCTGGTTGATCTTCTTCAGGTTCTGAATCTCGTCTGTGTGCTTCTTCTCCTCCAGCAGTCGCTTTTCAGTCTCACGTTTCTCAATCGCTTCACATTTTGCCTTTAGTTCAAGAACCTGCCGCTCCAGGTCCTGTTTGTCCTTCTCCAGTTGAACTACCCGCTCCTGCATCTCCACCTTGCCCTGCTCTGCCATCAGGGCTTTGCGCATACCAAACGCAACACTGCATACACAGAACAAGAAGTAAACATAAACAAAAACATAAACACAATACATAGAAACGCACAGTACATAGTACAAAAGACAACACATGGGATTGATAAAGGGGAATTTGTTGAGCGTTAAACACGTGGTACACTTTTTACCAAAAGTTCTGTTTTGTACTCTTGTGCAACTGAAGAAGGCCCTTTTGGGGCCAAAACGTTTTGCCTGTTGGTAACGCTCAACAAATCCCCTTTATCAATGTCCGGACGTGGTAATGAATCTCTATTCTAACACATGGGATGATTTGAGAGCATGCATACAGGGCGATCAAAGAAGAGGATCTAATTTCTTATTAAAATTACCATGAAGTCTGTCAGCATATAAAGTAACCTTCCTATCCACCACATTATGCCATCAGCCAGAAACTGTGAAGTACACTTCAAAGGAGACATTCATAAAATTTTAAAAATTACAGTCTGTCATGGTTTTTAATGCTACTGCATAATGTAAGCGCACTAGCACTCAGCCACTACATGTACCACCTATGCACACACACACGCACACACACACGCACACACACACACACACACACACACACACACACACACACACACACACACCACCTTATGTGCTACACATGTACCAGCTGGCACCGACCTGCTCTCATAGAGTGTTTGGTACGCTGCAATGGTCATTTGTATCTCATCTCTAACCCTATTGAGGGGAAAGGGGGAGGGGAGGGGGAGGAGCTTGGACCAACACACACACTGGCTATAACATCAAACCATACACTGACAGACACAAATACATACATACATACATACATAGTCTCATTTCCAGTCCCAATTTCTCCGTGTGCATATTTCACGTGTGATTGCGCAACGTGCGATACTAACAAATACACATGCAAACTTAGACACTCAGACACACAGACACACACCTCAGTAGCAGCAGGCCCCTCTCTGCACACTCAATGGTGATCTGCCGAATGAGTTCATCAAACGTCTGTGAATACAGCTCCCTTCGTACAGGACAGATCCCTGTCTCTCGTGCCTGACGTTGCTGCAGACGCATGTCCAGTGTCTCCTGCAGCGACAAGCAGCACACAACACACTCACGTCTAAACAGAGGCTCAACAGGCATTATTCATTGCTGGATGAATGCAAGTGTGTGACTCACTCATCTTATAGCAAAAATGTATACTATCCAAATTGATCTCTACACTACTGTGCTGTCTGATACTACATTGTACTATGGATAGGAACAAACCTCCTTCTATCAATTTGTACGTACATCCTAATGTTTTAGCACTACAAGTGTGTGTGTGTGTGTGTGTGTGTGTGTGTGTGTGTGTGTGTGTATAGCATACTTGCAGATTCACCACCTCCAATCTGGTGGCTGGAGTACTAGAGACAAACTGTCTCCACAGCTGCCCGGTCTCGGTCCACTCACTGCACACAAATGGATACACACGCACACAGTTAAGTTAGCACAGTGGTTGATGAGACTACACCACAGAGTTTTCTTACTACATAGAGCAATGTAAGCCAAATGGGCTTATGACACGAGGGAAGATGCAGCAATTCTTGCGGCTTACATAAGAATTTGAAAAATGGGACAACAGTAATATCACTCTCTCTGTTCTGTTTGCTTATCCCAATCAGCTTTCACTGGAAGAGTACAACCATGTAACCAAACCAGCAAGTGTGCTTTGCTCATAACCGCGCTAGTAGCTCCAGAGTCCAGACATCAAAAGCACAACACACACACACACACACACACACACACACACACACACACACACACACACACACACTGCCTTTACCGAGGGGGCAAGATGGAGTTAAGAATCTCTTCCGTCTGTTGGTTCTTCTGCACTTCCATGGGTGGGAGTTTGGGCTTAGGGGAGGCGGGGATGGGACCGCCACTACCCATAGCTGCGATTGTGGCCGCTGCCTTGGGCTTCACGGACTTCTACAAGTAACACAGAGCAAGACAGTACAGACGGCTGGACCAGTGGACGGTGCTTGTTGCTCACACTGGAGTGCAAAACTCTTGTTAGTGTGGATACCTACTTTGGGGGTTTTAGCGTCCGCATTCTTGCTGACAAGCAAGGGGTTGTCGTACTTCAAGAGAGAGGCGCTCGGAGGGATCATGTCTGACGGAGTATCTTCACACGAATTGCCAAGCAGCAAGCAGCCTACACAGTGACTTGTCGTCCTTGCCGGGGTTGCTATGGAAACGGGAACTCCCAGCAGGCGGAGCAGCGCGGACACGCCCACTTTGGAGCATTGTTTATTTTGCTGTTTACAGATCTTTCGCTTGTAATGGCTGTTCGAAGGACGTTTAGCGCCGGCGAGGAGTTCCCTGATCTCTCAAGGCACCACAACGTCCTATCAAAGGTGCTCACTCGAGAAATGTACGAGAAACTGAGTCCTTTGTCCAGCAAAGGCGGATACACCCTGGACAAGTGCATTCAAACAGGCACGTTTGTACGTAGCTAGCTGCAGAGTGCCATTGTGAGGAGGCGGTTGTATTAATGATGTAAAGAGCAACTATTCCGTACGTTAAGTATATACCCACACTCTGTAGTAAGTTACTGTTTCAGTGGCGGATCTAAGATTTCCGAAAGGGGGAATCTAAAGCAGGAGGTGTACACACAGTGCCCCCGATATATGGCCACCACGGCTCTTTCTGGTCTAAAACTGCCCAAACTCCTAATAAGACTAACTAAAGGGGGGTTCCTTTGCACCCCTGGATCCCCCTCCAGATCCGCCACTGTGTTTGCAGCTCGCTCCTTCTGCTTGCAGGACAGCTATAGCTAACATGGTTTAATTGACCAACTGCTTCTCTGTCTCCATTAAGTTTTAAAACTGTAACACAGCTTCTTTATGGCAGTTTCTGTACCATCTATACCTTGACTTTCTACTAGTAGCTAGAGAGCACTCATGTGATTGGAGTACTCACTGTATGGCTGAATGTTAGACCAGATTGAGTTTAGTACTCTGTGTAGCTAGCTACACAATGAAGTGTGGTTCCTGCTTCATGCTTTTATTAGTAACCTCCATGTTACTATGTGTGCATTTGTGTAGGTGTGGACAATCCTGGAACCCAGCAGACTGGAAATGGCATTGTTGGCTGTGTAGCAGGAGACGAGGACTGCTATACGACCTTTGCTGAGCTGTTTGATGCTCTTATTGACTGGGTACATGGCCACTATCCACGCACAGCTCGTCAAGATGTTGACCTCTCGGTGGGTGACATGGCAGAGGACTCTACAGAAGACGACAGCTTAGACCCTGCCTATATCCTTGGATATGAACTGCAGGCAAAGAGGAACATTTCAGGGTATAACCTCTCCCCCCTCTGCTCCAGGTATGGTGTGTATATAGCACTGTCAGTGCGTGCAGTGAATGCCTGTAAATCTGTTACAGCATGGCACCCATGCAGTAGAGTATGTTTGGGGACTTTAATGTGGTGTATATATTTGCATGTGCATTGCTATTAATTACGAAAGCACTTGTTTACTTTCTGGGTCCCCCACTGGCATGTGCAGTTGGCTTAAAACTGACTAGATTGCAGTGATGCCTTTGAATCTTGAAAGCTTCCTTGTATCGACTGACTTATTATCTGCCTCCTGCATAGATCGGAGAGAAGGAGTGTGGAGAAAGTTGCAGCGAACATTTTGGAGTCATTTGAGGGCGCTCTGGTTGGATCCTACTGCCCACTCAAGTCCCTCACTGGTGCAGACAGAGAGGAATTACGTAGACATGCCCTCCTGTTCGACCGACCCACCTGCACAACATGGACACATGCTCAGATTGCCAGAGACTGGCCTGATGCCCGGGGACTGTGGAAGAATGAGAACCACGCTCTTGCAGTGTGGGTGAATGAAGTGGACCACCTCCAATTCAACATGACGGGGTCGGCTGAAGATCTAAGAGAAGCAATGCAATTCTTCGTTGTCTTTTTAAAGGAGTTTGAGAAAGGGCTGAAACAACGCAGGCGCGCGTTCATGTGGAACGATCACCATGGTTACCTCACGGTCTGCCCGTCACAGATAGGCACAGCTCTCGGTGTCAAGTTTGCCATTCGTTTGGACAACTTGCTAAAGACACACAAGCGGATGCCAGATGTCCTTTCTAAGTTGCAGCTGAAAACAGTGGAGGGAAAAGACTGTGAAGGAGGACAGTGGTTTGAATACACCAGGAAACTGGGTGTGACTGAGTTGGCTACCTTTCAGACAGTGCTTTTGGGTGCTGAGGAGCTCGTTAAACTGCAGAAGAAGTTGGAAGCGGGACAACATGATGCTGACACTGTCATTGAGCATTTCTTCAATCCTCCACCTCCCGTGGTGGAGGTGGGAGGTACTTCTACTAGTGAGGTGCAGGGAAGAGGCAGGAAGACGGGGCAGAAGGCGGTTGGGTCTGTAGTGCGAAAGGGAGAGGGCAGCAATGCAGAGAGGGCAGGAAGGGGGTCCACTTCACAAGGCACAAAGAACACAACAACATGACGACTGCCATGCAATCTTACTTGAGTGCATCATTCCACTCAATCTCTTGTAGAACATCTACACTAACTGTGCACGCATGTTTAGATTTTTTACATTGTATAATATAAGCTGTTCTCTTGTGTGTGTGTGTGTGTGTGTGTGTGTGTGTGTGTGTGTGTGTGTGTGTGTGTGTGTGTGTGTGTGTGTGTGTGTGTGTGTGTGTGTGTGTGTGTGTGTGCATGCATGTGTGTTTCATGTCGCTGTGCAAATTGGTACATTAAACAAGGACATAGTATCTACACCATTGGGTAGCATTCATTTCCCAACCAGTACCATGCAGTCATACAACACATAAGGTGTTGGTGTCATTGCACTCGTCTTGTGCCAGTCATGTGCAGGCATGAGTAGGGTATACATACGCGTGTGCAAGATTCCTACTGTATGCATGCAAGGAGTGTGGTATTGTAGTTAGTGCTCAGCCTAATTGCTATTGTCCAGCTGGTACTAGTAGCAGACTAACAGCATGAGAAGAAATGGTGTATACTTGTCATACTGACACACAACTGGAGCTGACACACAGACACAGACAAATTAGCTGACACACACACAGACACAGTGCATTAGCTACACACACACACACATATGCACGTGCTCACACTAGCATTCGTTCTCTCCTCCATTGAGTCCATGAGGAGCCCGGCCTGCAGCTTTTGATAACAACCATGCAGCTGCGGTGATCTCTCAGTCTCCAAAATGTGAAGAACCAGTATACATCTGTTTCATCTAGCTAGCAAGATGATCTTTCATAGCATGCACTCAGACAAAGTAACGCAATGCACCAAGCTGGGAAGGATTCAATGAACTTTTAATGTTCACAGAGATCATTAAATTGCCAGCAAATTGAGAGCTATGTGTAGCAACTGTGTAGCAATAGCAACTGATCTAGTAAGAATACTGAAGTAAAGCAGTTTCTATCCTACATACAGCTAGCTTTACAGTCCTAGTTATATTCCAAGTAACAAGTTACTAGTGCTAGATCTCCATTCTGTTGCTGGTTCTTGCTTGGTCTCTTATAGGCGAAGGACTGCAGGAAGTATGCACAAGAAGGAATCAAGACTGCTCATGTAGCAAACATGACAGTGGCACATTGCAGGTAAATGCACTAGCTGACCAGAGAATGCACTGCTTTGTCAAAAAGTCCATGTATGATATACCACCCGCTTCATAGCAGCAGCTCTGATTGCTCATTGGCCAATGTCTTTCATATCCATTGCAGTCAAGACCAGTGAAGCAAGTAGCTACATTGAGCACACAGAGGACATGCAGACAATGAAATACACAGCTGTTGATTACATACATGCAATCATGCTTGCACTCACCGAGTTCCTCAGGTGGCAAACTGCAGGGATATGTATGCATGTACATGATTGAAGGAAGCATGCACTGTTCAGCAACAACTACGCAAACATCACAAGGGCATTGCAATTAACTGCACTGACCAGTTATAGCAGGTTCCTTCATGAATGAAATTATATGTATTATTCGGCCACCATTTATTAGGGCAACAATCAGACCAGGATATTGGAAGAGTACAATCCTGGCAGAGATACCCACAGCAGTTTCCTGTCAGAGTGCACCAAAGGACCACAGAGAGAGAGTGTGAGGAACAATGAAGGTCAATATAGTTTTGTTTGATACGACTTTGTTGCAGAAACCAGCAGACCAGCTGGAGCTAGGCCGGTGTCATCGCTCACCTAGACTATGTGGTCCATACTTTGCATGAGCTCCAAGGCACACAGCTCCAAGGAACATGAAGAGAAGAAGGTACGCTTTCAATGTCATAGCAGGTCTTAGTCTGGCAGTGAATCTGTAGGCAAGTGGTTCTTGGGCACTTTCTTGTACATAGACTGAAGAGCTGTATGTGTAGTGACTGAGCAGTGCTGGCCTCCTTTCATAGGCACTGCATAGAGTCACTATATTTTAACAAAGGAATAAAAAAGTGCAGCTGTGTGTGTGTGTGTCAGCTTGAAAATTCGAGTATGCAGTGTACCACCAGCTAGGGAAGAACTTACTTCCAGCAGCTGCCTGCACTTCACTAATAAATTAATGATTACAGTAATGTGTAATGATGCAACTGTTGTAAATAGAAATCTTATTAAACATAAAAATATGTAATAGTTAAATGGCGACCAAGAGGTGTCTGCGCGATTTAGAGCACGAGGCTCGAGGGAGCAAAGCGCCCGAGTGCTGAGTGGTCTAAATCGCGTAGAGACACCGATTAGTCGCCATTTAAGTGTTATAGATCCAAATCCGTTCGCTTACCCGATCACTTCGCTCTCCTCTCACTTTTTGACCACATACGCGTGAATGACGTCATATTACGATAATAATGCCCCCGCGGAGTGCCCGCAGATATTTATATGGGATTTTTTCGTGATGTTTGCTGAGCAGTCTCAAATTAAATTTCCTTTCTTCCTGTGCATGTCCTGCAGTCTCCAACCTAATACTGAGAGTGAGTGAGTCCAAGCTAAAAACATGCAGCATCAGAATGGAGATCAAGCACTCACAACTTACTACTTGGAATAGAACTAAGACTAATAGTATACTACAGGATAGAAACTGATGGGTTTTAGCTATAATTCCCCAATACTCTTACCATAGAGCAGCTGCTATACACATAAGTCTTAATTTGCTGGTAATTTATTGATCTCCATTATCAGATGATTGAATCCTCGGCTTCGTGCATTGCACGTCTAGGTGCATGCTATGAAGAACCATCTATCTGGCTAGCTAGCTAGCTTGATGATCATGAAACAGCTCTACATGTGGTTCTTTACATTTTGGAGACTGAGATATCACTGCACTGGTTGTTATTAAAAGCTAGAGGGTTCCTCGTGTGTGTGTGTGTGTGTGTGTGTGTGTGTGTGTGTGTGTGTGTGTGTGTGTGTGTGTGTGTGTGTGTCCAGCTGCATTGATCAATCATAATCTGTCAGTCTCCTAGGTGTGAAAAAATGGCTGCTTACTGAACTAGTGTGGACTCCCAGGTTGGGGGGCTACACCTTCTTCCCTGCCCGTCCTTTGCAGAAGAACACGCAAGTTATATTTTTAACAAGTCCTACCATCATTGTTGTACTGACAGGAGTGAGATTTTTTTCCAGCTGTTTTGCTGGATTAAAGGTGATTCCTTTTGGATGCAACAGTCACTGAGGTAGCTAGCTAAGCGCCATCTTTGTGTACCTTTCTTTTCACACCACCAGGAATGGCAGTCTTTTGCTACATCTTTGAATCCACAAGTGGATGGTATTACCAATCATCATGGTTGGTGGCTACTGGGGCTACCAAAAACCTAGCTAGCTATGCAGTATCCGTCTGGCAGAACCAGTAGTTGTGTGAGTGGTAGCTGTAGCTAGTCACAGTTGCACTGTGTGTGCGTGTGCTTGTGTGTGTGTGTGCGTGTGTGTGCGTGTGCGTGTGCGTGTGTGTGTGTGTGTGTGTGTGTGTGTGTGTGTGTGTGTGTGTGTGTGTGTGCGTGTGCGTGTGTGTGTGTGTCGCAGTGGTTCTTGCTCTCTTCACTTCTGTTGGAAACAAGAAGTCTCCTCTCTCTCTCTCTCTCTCTCTCTCTCTCTCTGTGCGTCGTTTATCTGTGCAGTATGGACCAGTCAAAACCAGTGTCCTCTAGCCCCTGCCAGTTGGCTGTGGACTAGTTCACAGAGAGGTTTCCTTCTTTTGAGCCGCAGGAGCAGCACCAGACAACTGTGGTGCTGTGAGTGGCAAGGGAGGGGCAGGGGAAGGGCAAGGGAGGGGCAGGGGAGGGGCAGGAGGAGGCAGTGGGAGTGCAGAGGTGGTGTTGGCCTGTTTGCTATCTGGTGCACTTAGTAGCTACCACTTTGTCTACACTCACAGAATGTTAACAGTGGCACAGCAAGTTGGCAAGATGCCTCAGTTGCGAGTGTTGTGTGAGTGTTGTGTGTGTGTGTGTGTGTGTGTGTGTGTGTGTGTGTGTGTGTGTGTGTGTGTGTGTGTGTGTGTGTGTGTGTGTGTGTGTGTGTGTGTGTGTGTGTGTGTGTGTGTGTGTGTGTGTGTGTGTGTGTGTGTGTGTGTGTGTGTGTGTGTGTGTGTGTATTATGTAGTGTGTCTCCCAAACAGTACCATTCAACACATAATTATGATGTTGTGTCAATCACTCATCTTGTGCCAGTCATGTGTGCAGTCATGAGTGGGGTACACGCTTGCAGGATTTCTACTGCATGGAGTGTCGTATTGCAATTAGTGCTAAACCTAATTATTGTCAGCTGGGACTTTTAGTTGACACAACATGAGAAGAAACAGTGCTTGCCATGAGGACGCACAGATACAGTGCATTAGCTGACACACAGACCCATCAATCCCATGTGACCATGCATGTGGTCACATGACACTGTGGATTGCATAACTACATCGGTCAACACAGTGGAATCATTGTTGACCCAATTCCATGTGGTTACGTAACCACAATGTCATGTGACCATCACATGCATAACCATATCAGACTGGGTCAACAACTGAGCTGTTTGCTTCGTTCAAGTACATGCAGTGTTAGTCAGCTATATGCAGTCAATCAACAATCACATATGTACGGATTATACAATTATGTGATAACTTTCAATTAGGTGCATGCTTAATTAAATTACAGTCCTAAATATATAGGTACAAGATATCAAACATATGTTGGCATAAACATGGGATATTCTGTAATGCAGTGAGTAATTTTAACTGTAATGCATGGCACCAAATCAACATGTGTAATACACACCAAAATAACGTTTACTTATGTGGCATGTACTTATTATTATAATAATGCCCTTAAAATAAGTGTAAAGGTTAAGCTTACGCTGTGTGCATGTGCAGGTATGCACTTCACAGTTATGCATGTAGTTAAAGTGATGTAGTAAGTTCACTTTGTAACAGCGGCTCTGTTAGGCCAGATGAAATGGCCGTCGCTTCTGTCATTGCATCATTTTGATCAATTGTCATTTTCTCTTCTTTGTAATCGTCTGAACTCACACTGCTGCTGTCATCACTGTCGTAGTTGTTGTCATGGCTACCATCCTGTGGTGGGTGGAGTCTAATGGTCATGACAGGCTCAGCGTGAGCTGCAGTGTCATCAAATGTAGGTGTGATGTCACACACAGTCTGTTGTCTCTTCCTTCTCCCTACCTTGGTGAAATGATTGCTGCAACTCTTCAAGCTCATTCTGACCGGTTTAGGTAGTGGTAAAAAGCGGTAGGTATGGTAGCACAGAATGGCAAGGAACTGGAGAAGAGCGACGGTCAGTGACACATTGGCAGCTATCTTCAACAATACTTCATCAGCAGCATCATCACTGCTGTATGTAATGGCTGTAGTAGTGATCAGAGCGTTAAGTAAATACAAGAATTCGAGTGTGGATGGCTGCAACTTCATGAGGAGGCCTTCCAATCGGGAGTGATCTGAGAGTTTTCGGCATGACGATGGTGAGTACTGACTGGTGGCTAAGTGGTCCTCTAGAGTCCTGAACGGCTTGAAGTAGAGTTGAAACAGACAGATACATAAGATAGCTGCAAACATGCTGAGAGCTCTTCCAAATAGATTGTCAACAGAAAGAGCTATACCAATCAACACTACCCTTGCCAACAGTCTTGCTCCTAACCAAAATCCAAATGGATACCTGTAGGCACCATGGAAGACATCAATAAAGTGGCTTAGCCACATGCTTCGTGTGCACCTCCTCAGTAGGTCACCAAACAGTGTTACTACAATCAGAGGAAGTAAGTAAATGACAGAGCAGATGATTGCTATTAGCCCCACTGCCAAATGCTTTCCTCTGAAATATGGTAAACTACTGTCAAACAAGAACACCACTTTCCTGTCCCCTGTGCTGGCATCGTAGATGTGGTTATATTGGAGAGCCAGCAGCACAGCATCTGACAGGTTGACGAATGTCATTATCATTAAAGTTGTAAGGACTGGAACAGCTCTTCTGGCGATGAAGGTGACACGAAAGATGCGTAGGTTACATTTGTGAGCGCATATGATGATGGTAGTCACTAGGGTCAGGAGGTAGAACGGGAAAGCAAAGTGAAGCAGAGCTTTGCTGAATTCATCAAAGAAGCAGAGGCCATGGCCTAAGCTCAAACTAAGATACCTGAATACAATGTACAATGGTTTCCATGTGTAATGTGAGAAGAAAGAGGATGACCACGTGTGAATCATCATGTTGTTGTATAGAATGAATCCATTTATTGTGCCTTGCAAAATGGTTAAATTGAAGAGAAACAAGATCACCACAACAAGCAGACCTCCAATTAGCAGGATGAGGAGTAGAGCAATCCACTCAAAAGGGCACTCCCTACATTTGAATGAGAAATACTCAGGTTGATGGTTCTCTGGACACTGAGTGCACATTAGACCTTCTCTTCCATACTCTGAGGAGCACTGGAAGAAGGAAGAAAGGTTTATGGATTCTGATGGAATGCCATTGGCCAGGACTGAGGTATTACACAGATTAAATTTGCAGCGGTCACCAATAACCAGTCTACCATTATCCCTCCCAATCCAATTGTAGTGTCTGACACTCTTGTACCAGTGTGCTGAGCACTCAAAGCCATGCTGAGCAAGGACTGAGTTGCATATACAACCGGTACCTTTAGTATTGTTGAGCATGCCCAATGGGCAGTCAAGCTGGTAAATGGCTATGGATGCTGCGAGGGAATAGTCAGAATTTTGGCCAGGACCTGTGGTGTACAGTTGTAGAGAGTGTTGTTTACCTGGCTTAGTGTACTCCATGGCATGGACTTCAGTGCACACAGTATGTGTAACTACATTGATTTCAGTTTCTCCATCCTTAACGCACACTGTTTGAAATGAAGATCGGTTGAAGTCTTTCTGAATGGTTACCAAATGAGGAGGCTCATCTCCAGGATAAACTGTGAAGGTGAAGTTACGTTGGCAATTCCACAAGCTGTAATCTTTAGGATTACTAGTGTTGCATAAGCAGATGTAATGTGGCAAGGAGTCCAGGGCATCATCCTCCAGAACTCTAGATGGAAGCACCTGTAGAAGTGTATCCATACTAGCACGTAGCACTCCATCCTCAGTCATTAAGGAGCAGTTGTCCAAGTGGCCATTGAAGATTTCATTGCCATCTTTTAAGGCATGGTTCTTTTCTAAGCTTAAGTTAGCTTGATAGGCATTCAACTCATCTTGCATCAGAAGGTGGCCATTTTGGTCTACAAACTGGAAGAAACACCATCCAGGACAAGTGGTCTTGTAAACGTAGCAATGCAGAAAGTCTTGATAACTCGCTATGCTCCTTCCTTTGTAGGAGATGTGGATGCCTCCACCAAACTCAGCAGTATTGTGAGACACATTCAGGACAGAGCCGTTTGCCATCAGAAGGAGTGAGTCTGATGTCATGTACAAGCCACCATCATTCTCACGAATGTTATTATAACCATGAATTTCCAACTGTGTGTCATTAAGCACAAGCCCAACGCCATGATTATTTGAGATTTCATTTCCACCATCAAAAGCAGCTCTGTGCCAGGTGAACCCTTCAAGGTAGACAATAGATGACATATTATTTGAATGGAATTTTGAGTCTTGAAATTTTATTATTGTTGATTGATAGGTACCAGGTAGAGAATGCATTGCACGACATCGTTCATAATTCACTGCCGAATCTTTTGGCTGAAGGGTGGCATGAACAAGAGGGGCAAATTTGTGAGATTTCTTACAGTTAATAAATGAAGAATTATTGATGATGATTTCTGGTTGCAATACGTCACATGAGTGGTTGTCATGAAACTTGTAATTGAGACTAAATTGTATGCCAAGGGAGCTGCTGCTAATGGAGGCACCATCTAGGATAAAGAGAGGACGATATCGAGGCACTCCCACCAATGACCAGTTCTGCACCACGACCACCATTCGCAGACGCACACTGTAAGTGCTGTTGTGAAATACTGAGTTTCTGATTTTTACTACGAATGAATCAGATGGATAGTTGTACACATCAATTGCCAACTGATTGCGTCCGTGACCTGTGAATGTGCAGTTATCAACTAGTATGGATATTGAGCTGTACTCTAGATCTGCGTTGGCATTTTTACCAACAGTAAAATATACTCCTTGAGGTCTCTTGAATGTAAGGTTAGTCAGGCTAAGTGAAAAACTGCAATTCTTACTGTAACTGGGGCAGAAATCCAGACCAATGTAATGAACACCCTTTTCACTGACTGAATTGACAAACTCATATCTCCCTGATGCATTAAACACCCCTACACCATATTTTCCTACCAGCTTCACTGAATGTAGAACAGCATCCTCCACACCAACTAACTCCACATTGCGGCAGGATCTGGGATACTGGGCAGTTACTTCAGAGCTAATAAATCCGAGCTCACTAATACTTACACTACGACAGTCTTCAAACACCACATTGCTACAGTGAGCGCTACAACTCATTGTGTCATTGTAAGAGGGTTGAAGAATCTGACATTCCTGTGGTGTGCAACTTGTCTCTCCAGCCCATGTGACATTCTCAGCTCCTGATACAACAATGGGAGTTGGCAGCATCAGGTGGTGGCCTTTGAGGAAGACCCAGGTGGCATGAGAAGTTGAAAAGACATTGGTACTTTTGTTCTGGTATCCTGCCAGTGTGTTGCAGTGTGCTCTGTCCTGACATTCAGCCAAAGTAGGGGCCACCCAGAAGGTGGTTCTCTGTGTTGTGACTGCATAACAACCAGTGGAGGCAGCCAGGAGCAGCATCAGAAGGAGAGACCAGATGACTGGCATCTTCAACTTGAGATGATAGGTATCTCAATTGGACCACCAAATGCGATCTGATCAAATATGCAAGGCTACTTATACAATTCTGTATTGTGGGAATTTATACAAATTAGACTGAAGGTGCACATGTACTTAAATGCAGGAATTGTATTGATATCACTGGCAGCTATACCATATAAATTCTTAATAGTTACTGTTAGCGGCTGTTCAAATGCTGTAGGTTGCTATGTAGCTCGCAGCTGCTTCTCATGCAAACTGCATTTGGAAAACAACATCAGTAACATGACCATTTGTAAAGGCCACCAAGCTATATGATGCATGAACATGACCATATAAGGACTGCATGACCATATATGGACTGCATGTTTCACGAGACTAGGATTGACAGCAATAACATTGGAAACTCTTACAATTTGCTATTAATGGATGTGTGTGCATGCATGTCACATGTTGGCTGCTTTAAGATCTGTATGACTCATGCATCCTATAATACTGAACCTATGCCTACCTAGGTCTTAATGGGCATGCATGCTCCTGAACGAACGTTTGCGTCTTCTGTCTCTTCCTCAGTTTGACAACCTCCTCTGGGTTTCTGAGCCACCACCACCCTGAACGTTGACATGAAGTTGCCCACTGCCTCTGCACCCTGAGTGTGCCACCTCCTACCTGCGCACATGAGGACATGGTCTTGTGCTCTTTACATGTACATATTCAGTGGTTTACAGGTAAGCATTACAGTCTTATGATTGACATACCAGTGCTTGTGCAAATGATCTATATGTAGATCTCAACAGAGCCATGCATCTACCTGTGAAGTACATAGTACACTATAGTGTCTACTCAGTGTTAAAGTCAGTGGTAACAACGTTGTGTACAGGATGTGTTGAAAGTGATGCGTTGAAAGTGATGTGTTGAAAGTGATGAGGTGACACAGTTCAATTCATTGTACATGCACAATGCTAACTTCAGTACACAAATAGGTGAATTGTGTCTATCTCATCCATAGCAAGCAGTATAGTTAGGTCACAATAGGAGGTACAGTATATAGAAAGTGAGTGATATTGTGGCTCAATTGTGTACACGTGTTGCACACAGATCTAGACAATGGATGAATTACGTACGCTGTGAAATAGCAAGAGCTGCACGAATACACCACCCACCCATTCACACCACAGCGAAAACAGTGGATGTGGATAGGTACCTCTCCGCCATGAAATGGTACCCGTGTATGTGTAGTGAATGGTAAGTACATGTGATCCCATGTGACTAGTGGATGGGTTACGTGTAACACTGTAATGGCACATTGTTCAACGGGAGTAATGTGGATTCCGCTGTCCACTAAACCGTTAATCCTCCTGTTTATCACTGAACATGGGCACAGGCTAGACGGGAGCTACCGTACGTATGCCTGTGAATTCTTCCATTCCTCAGTGTAGACGGGCAAGCCTCTCTCGTGGAATGCTCTTCCTTCGGATTGACTTTTCGAGGTTGAAATCGTAGCTCAGACATTCTCACCATCAATAATGATTAATAAACTGTTTCAGTATGATAAAGAAAAAAGCCAAGTTTCCTTGCCTAATACGTTCCATAAGTTTGGAGTCACTCTCACAGGCACAGTCTGCTTGCAACTGGCTGGCGACTGTGTAGCATCATGACTGGCTGGTAGGCTTGTGTTGGCTGATGACTGACCTGTTCTGGCTCACTGAGCTTCTGCATGACCTTTATTCTCCTACATGTAAGATGAACAAGGATGTTAACTTGTAGAACAGCTTATAAACCAGCATATGCATACATTTGAGTGGCATGCGTCCAACTTAGATACTTTTAAATCTCCATTAACATTAATGGAGCATGGATAGCAAGTAATTCTCCTCTTCCTTCAGTCATGTATAAGCCAAAATGATAGCTAATGCCATCGTGCTTCCCTGCAGGCTTCCTGTTTACTTCTTGCAAACAGCTAATGGTGAAGTAGTACTCTTGGTAGTACACAAAGATGCATAGCAACTCATCCACTACTAATTTGCCTAGATGTTCATCAATACTCACTCTTTTTTAGGCTTCACTATAGAACCTTGTGCTAGGCCTCATAATGATGCTTCACAGCTGCTACAAAGAGACAGAGTACACAGTATAAATGATGTGCTGGAGGAAATTACACGTTAATGAGCAACGCACTTACTCTTAAGAATGCTGGGCAATGCATGAATGGATGAATTCTTGCTGTTCACATCTAGTAAGGCTCTCCTTCATGGCTTGATTACATTTGTGTCCATTTCTATAGTAAAGAAAGTGATGAAGAAGATAAAGTTAGAAAGATACGTAGCTAGACTGAAAAACATAGCTATGAATCACTACAGCATCTTACTTTAGTGAAGGCTTGAACTGTTCACCTGCAGCATACCTAGGTAATTTAACTGAAGTGCAAAAGTATTACTGATGCCTACAAGAACTAATACTGAGGTAGGTAGCACATACGACATAATGACTGACCAGTTCTAGTTCATCTATATATGGCTAAGCAAGCATACTTCAAAGGATCCTGCCGAGTTAGTAGCTTCCGTGGAGTATACAATCATGACATAACCATATGTGGTATCTTCTTATAGAATGTGCTATTGAAAAATATATGGCCGTGGCCATTTGGGTTGTCTATACATCTCATTTCTGTATGATCAGATTCACTGGAGAGCCCTGTTCACACACCATCTCCTTTCTCTATTATACAGTCACTGATAGGCCACTGGACAGCGTAATCATGTGACCACAACATGGCTGCTCTGGCACACTCGGCGTTCCTTAGGTTGAATCTCCCTAGCATCACACACATGTGCAGAGTTCTGCTATTTTTCGCTCGTGAGAGAGAAATGCTCTGGCTGCCCGCATGCGTACGTACATGTGGGTATTTTGTTTCACCATGTTGCATGGGTACTTTGGCTGTTGGCGTTCAGTGTGCAGTGTATTATTGTGCTGGACAGCTTGCTTGGCTGCGGCAATACTACCAATGACATCTTAATAGAAATGGAGCTGGATGACCTGTGCCGAACAGCTGGCGACGCGCGCACGTAGCAGAGAGAGCACAGTTAAAAGCCATGATTGCTCGTATTGAATAATACTCTATGCATGCAATGGATGGACTACTGTATATACCAGTGTTGTGGTAATTACAGTTTACTGGTAATTAATTACAATTACAAGTACTTGGCTATTTAAGAATCAACTACCATTACCATTACTTTAATATTAGAAGTAATTAGTTCCCATTATAACTACTTGAAGGCAATTACAATTACATTAAAGTTACATGAACTGAGCAGTGCCTCAAGTCCTTTTGGAAGCATGCAACGACATCTTAGTAGATTCAAAGTCTTGCCTGCCTGATTGAATGTGCGCTCAACCAGTACAGACATAACTGGTATGGAGAATACTTGGTGAGCTAGTTTTGAACAGTAGGGTAATCTTTACATTCTTCTTCTAGCAGTCTAGTGTTTTGGTAGCCAAGGAGGAGGAATGTAATTGCATGTAATTGCAGGGATTTAGTGCCATTGGCCCCATGTTTCCCGGGGATGCCTAAATCCCTGGGGGATGCCATATTCCCCAGTGAAATTTGCTTGGTGCTCCAAGCTGGTACGGAGAATGCTTGAAGAGCTAGGTTTGAACAGTAGGGTAATCTTTAGATTTTTCTTCCAACAGTGTAGTGTTTTGGTAGCCAAGGGAAAGGAATGTAATTGCATGTAATTGTGTTATTAGGTATCAGTTACATGAATGTAATCAACTGCAATTGCAATTACTTCTGCAAAAACATCTCAATTTCAATTACATTACGATTGCTGAAAAAGTGTAAGTAAAGTCAATTACAATTACTCATTACTATTACCACAACGCTGGTATATACAACAGTTATGTATAATGATTTGCATAGAGCCACTTCTCTCTGGGATGGAGAATGCTGTATTGCTTGCTCTGCTGTGGAAGTAACTGCCTAGTTTACCATTAAGGATGGATTGAAGCTGTAACTTACCACACACTGTCATGATCATTCAAACATAACATCAATTTTAACCATCAAAATGTATGATTGAGTCAATTGATACTAAACAGCACAAGACATGCATATTCAAAACCGTATGCAGTTGCACTGCATTGGATGTAATTATACAGGTGTGTTGCAAAGTATTACAATACTAAAAGTCAATACATAATGCTATAATTGATGTTGTGTATATGCATTTGTATGTACATAATGAATATAAATGTGACATCATGTACCTACAGTTAAGAGGTGAATGTTGACAGTTTCAGATGTCATTAAAGTGATGAAGTAGGTTCAGTATGTAACAGAGGCTCTGTGAGCCCGGGTGAGATATTGGTCACTTCCGGCACTACATGTACGGCAGCTGCTAAATCATCCTTGCAATTGGTTGAAGTTGTACTGCTGCTCTCGTCGCTGTCATAGCTGTTGTCATGGTGATAATCCAGTGGTGGTTGGAGTCTAATGGTCATGACAGGCTCAGCATGAGCTGCAGTGTCATCAAATGTGGGTGTGATGTCACACACAGTCTGTTGTCTCTTCCTTCTCCCTGCCTTGGTAAAGTGGCTGTAGCAACTCTTCAAGCACATTCTGACTGGTTTTGGCAGTGGGAAGAAGCGGTAGGTATGGTAGCATAGAATGGCAAGGAACTGGAGAAGAGCGACAATCAGTGACACATTGGCAGCTATCTTCAACACTATCTCATTGGCACCTTCGACAGTGCTGTATATAATGGCTGCAGTGGTGATCAGAGCATTAAGCAGGTATGCCAAGTCAAGTGTGGATGGCTGTAACTTGATGAGGATACCTTCCAATCTCGAGTGACCAGAGAACAGTCGGCATGATGATGGTGAGTACTGACTGGTGGCTAAGTGGTCCTCTAGAGTCCTGAACGGCTTGAAGTAGAGTTGAAACAGACAGATACATAAGATAGCTACAAACGTGGCAAGGGTATCTCCAAAGGCTGTCTGAAATACCATATATGTAAAACTTAACACTACCCTTGTCAACAGCCTCACTCCTAGCCAAAAGCCAAATGGATACCTGTAGGCACCATGAAAGACGTCAATAAAGTGGCTTAGCCAGATGCTTCGTGTGCATCTTCGCAGCAGATCACCAAAAAGTATCACTACAATCAGAGGACAGAGATAGACAATTGAGCAGATGATTGCTATCAAACCAAGAACCAAATGCTTGCCTCTGAAATAGGGCAGAGAGCTATCAAACAAATACACAGTTTTCCTGTCCCCTGTGAGAACATCATAGATATTGTGATGGTGAAGAACTATGATAATAGCTTCCAAAAGGCTGACAAAAGTCATAATCATCAGAGTTGTAAGGACTGGAACAGCCCTTCTGGCAATGAAAGTTATACGAAAAATTCGTAGGTTACATTTGTGAGCACATATGATGATAGTAGCCATTAGGGTCAGGAGGTAAGATGGGAAAGCAAAGTGAAGCAGACCTTTGCTGAATTCATTGAAGAAGCAGAGACCATGGCCAAAGCTCAAGTTTAGCAACCTGAAAACAATGTATAATGGTTTCCATGCATAGAGTGAGAAAACTTCTGAGTATTTGTGAATCATCAGGAAACAATACAGTAGTAACCCATTAATAGTGCCTTGCATCAGTGTCAAATTGAATAGGAACAGGACACCTACAACAAGTGGACCTCCAATAAACAGAATGAGGAGTAGAGCAATCCATTCATAAGGGCACTCCCTGCACTTTCTTGCAAAGTACTCAGGCTGCTGGTTCTCTGGGCACTGAGAGCACATTAGACTTTCTCTTCCATACTCTGAAGAGCACTGAGAGGAGGAAGAGAGGTTTACAGAATCTGACGGTATGCCATTGGCTAGGACTGAAGAGTTACAGCGAATGCAGTTGTCACCAATAACCAGTCTCCCATTTTCCATACCTATCCATGTTTCCTGTGTGACACTCTTGTACCAGTGTCCTGAGCACTGAAAGCCGTGATCGGCAAGGACTGAGTTACAAGTGCAACTGTTGTTGATCTTTCGCATACCTGTTGGGCAGTCGCGCTCAATAATGAAAATAAACTTATGGAGGACATAGTCGGACCCTTGTCCAGGACCTGTTGCTTGCAGGTGCAGAGAGTGTTGTTCACCAGGATTATTATGCCCCATTGTATAAACTGTGGTGCATTTGCTGTATGTAACAACTTTGCGTTCCAATTCTCCATCCTTGACAACTAGTGTTCGAAATGAAAATCGGTTAAGATCTTTCAGAACATCTATCGCGAAAGACGTGTCACCTGGAAAATATGTGAGAGTGAGGTTATGATGGCAATTCATAAGAATGTCATTTGGATTGCTGGTATTACATAAGCACATGTAATATGGCAAGGAGTCCAGGGCATCATCCTGCAGTACACTAGATGGCAGCACCAGTAGAAGTGTATCCATACTAGCACCTATCACTCCATCCTTGGTCATTAAGGAGCAGTTGTGCAAATGGCCATTGAAGATTTCATTACCATCTTTAGAAGCACGGTTGTTCTCTAAGTTCAAGTTGGCTTCATAGGCATCCAACTCATTTTGCTTCAGAAGGTGTCCATTTTGGTCTACAAACTGGAAGAAACACCATCCAGGACAAGTGGTCTTGTAAACGTAGCAATGCAGAAAGTCTTGATAACTCGATATGCTCCTTCCTTTGTAGGAGATGTGGATTCCTCCACCAAATTCAGCAGAATTGTGAGACACATTCAGGACAGAGCCGTTCGCCATCAGAAGGAGTGAGTCTGATGTCATGTACAAACCACCATCATCATTTTCATGAATATCATTATAACCATGAATTTCCAACTGTGTGTCATTAAGTACCAGTCCAATGGCATGATTATTTGAGATTTCATTTCCACCATCAAACGCAGCTCTGTGCCAGGAGAAGCCTCCAAGGTGGACAACAGCTGAAACATGGTTTGAATGGAATTTTGAGCCTTGGAACCTAAGTACTGTTGAAGGGTATGAATTTGGGAGAGAGAATTTTGTACGGCACAGTTCATAGTTTGCTACTGATGAGTTGTTTGGTTGAAGGGTGGCATGAACCATATAAATATCTGCATCTTTGCAAGATTTCCTACTGTCAAAGAATGATGAATTGGAAATGATGATTTCAGGGTGCTGGACATTGCATGAATTGTTGTCGGGGAATTTGTAGATGAGACTAATGTGTACGCCATGGGAAGTGTTGCTAACTGAGACACCATCCAGGAGAATGAGTGGGCGATATTGGGGCACGCCCACCAATGACCAGTTCTGCACTGTGAGTACCATATGCAGCTGCACACTGTAAATGTTTTCCTTAAACACTGAGTTTCTGACTTTGATTACTAATGAATCAGATGGATAGCTCCACACATTCAGTACTAGCGCAGCATGTCTAAAACCTGTGAAGGTACAGTTGTCAAGCAATATGGATATTGAGCTGTACTCTGTGTTCGCATATTTACTAACTGTAAGAAACATTTCAGAGCTCTTGAGAGTAACATTAGTCATGTTCAATGAAAAGCTGCAATTCCTACTGTACGGTGAGCAGAAATCCAGCTCTATGAAATGTTCACTCCTTTCAGTGACTAAATTGACAAGTTCATATCTCCCTGATGCATTAAACACACCTAGCCCATGCCATCCTTCCAGCAGCACTGAATGTAGAACTGCATCCTCCACACCAGATAACTCCATTTGTTGGCAAGGACTGGGGAACTGGGTAGTTGCCTCAAGGCTTATAAATCCAAGATAATGTACATTCACGCCATGACAGTCTTCAAACACCACATAGCTACAGTATGGCGTGCTATGGTTCAGTGTGCCATTGTAAGAGGGTTGAATTATACGACATTCATATGGGGTGCAACCTGTCTCACCAGTCCAAGTGACATTCTCAGCCCCTGACACAACAATGGGAGTTGGCAGCATCAGGTGGTAGCCTTTGAGGAAGACCCAGGTGGCATGGGAAGTTGAGAAGATGTTGATACTGTCTTCCTGGTATCCTGCCAATGTGCTGCAAGGTGACTTTGCCTGACATTCTTCTACGCTCGGGGCCACCCAGAAAGTCGTCCTCTGCATTAAGGCCGCAGAACAATCTGTGGAGGTAGTCGTGAGCAGCATCAGAAGGGGAGACCAGATGACTGCCATTGTCAACTTGAGGTCATAGGTATCTCAACTGGCATCAGAAGTGCAAGGCTACTTATAGCAATTTGTTAGTTAGGGGATTAAATACTGTACAAGTGAGACTGAAGGTGCATGTTCTTCAATACAGCAATTGTATTGATATTAATAGAAGTTATAGCATATAATTTTAAATAGGTAGCAGCTGTCCAAAAGCTATGTTAGGGTTAGTTTGCAGCTGAATGCTTCTCATGCAAACGGCCGGTATTTGGGAAACAACATCAGTAACATGACCATATAAGGACTACATACTTCATGAGAATAGGATCAGCAGCAATAAGATTGGAAACTCTTGGAATTACTATTCATGGACATGTATGCATGCATGTCACATGTTCTGTATGACTCATCTAGGCATTATGTGTATTGGTATGTATGCTACTGAACCTCTGCCATTTGTCTATTTCTGTCTCTTCCTCAGTTTGACAACCTCCTCTGGGTTCCTGAGCCTACCACCACCCTGACCTTTGATGTTACTTCCCCTATCTCTGTACTATGGGTTTGCCACCTCCTACCTGTGCACACAGAGTATAGCTTACTTATCCTGATGATGAGTTTAGGAAATATCACTAACTAATGATTAATGCACTAGTGCTCGTGTATGTGAACTATACAGTAGATCTCAACAGAGCCATACATCAATCTGTGAAGTACATAATATGCTGTATGGCGGAAATATTCGTTAGTGCAAATTTTGTGAATCTTTGGAAATGTCCTCATAATGAATTTTCGTGATTTTTCGCAAACTCGTATTGAGTTCCATGTGTGTTGCCTTATAAGCGTAGTCACTAACTGTGGACATAGCAGCAGGTGTAGAAGTAGTGTGCTTCAGCTAGTGTGGAAGCAATGGTAAGAAGCTACCATGTGTACGCATATACTGAGCGATTTTAGTCTGCCGCTAACATGAGACTTTAATTCATGTATGTTCCTTGAGCAGGTGTTGAGACATTGCCAACCTTGTGTACTTCAGCGTTCGCATTCCGCATAGTAGCAGGGCTGATTGTGACAAAGAGCCCTACACTAGCAGGAGTGCATCCACAGGCTTGAACCAATGATGCAGAAAGTCCAACATAGCTAAAAATGTGGAGTCGAAAATGGAAGCATTTGTAAGTTGTGGCTGTCGCATGAAAAATGCAAAATTAAATCCTCCTGAAGATTTCCTGCTATACAGTAGTGTGCCAGTGTAGTGTCTACTCAGTGGTGCTGTCAGCGATAACAATGTTGGCTACATGTAATAGCATGTACAGGATGCATTGAAAGTGAGGAGGTGACACAGTTCAATACATTGTACATGTACGCATACACAGCTGTACCATGTATAGACAATGGATGAATCACATGCAGTGTGAAACTACATGTGTATGCATGAAGAGGTGCATGAATGCACTGTCCTCCCACTTACCACCCACCTGGGAGTACATGCATAAACAACCTGAATACACCTTGTCAATGCAGGTGCACATGTTGCAAGACTTTCACAAGCTATTGTCTGAAGTGAGGTATCCTACTGCTTCCCTTCTCTTTACATGAGTCGAGCTGGTTGGTTGGTCTTTTAATGTTAGTCTCTTCACTACCTGCTGAGCAAGCTGGAAACATAATTTTAGAGATGTGTTGTCAAAATCGTAAGAAATTGAATAGCGACATAGGTGTCTGTCACTACATGATACCAGTACTTGGTGTTGAGTTGAGAAGATGTTGATTTCTGCACGAGCACACCAATGGTACACCATTGCTCAAGCATTTGAATATATAAAGGTATAGCTAGATCAACAGAGCCACTGTCTCTCTGAGATATATAATATACTAGTGTAGTGTCACCTGGTGGTACATACAGGGGCAAGGCAAACAATGTTGTACTGTAGGTATGCGCAGGGTGTAATGTTGTAGTGGCTCATTGCTATGTGGCTGGTAGAAAAAATGGGGAACATTTCAAGCAGTGGACTTAGCACAGGGTGAATATAAGGGACATTTCAGATGTGTTTTTGTGATTGTTTCTGCTGATGAAGGCCTATGCTGCCAAAACGTCTTGTTGTTTGACTCCATGCTATGTCCACTGCTCGAAAAGTCCTTGAGTTTGTTACAGTATGTACAGGATGTATTGAAGGTGATGGGGAGACACAATTCTTTATTATGTTGTACATGCACAATGCTAACATGTATAGACAATAGATTAATTGTGTCTATCATGTCAATAGCAAGTGGTATAGTAAGGTCACAATAGGAGGTACATAGAAAGTGATATTGCAGCTCAGTTGTGTACACATGTGGCAAACAGCTCTAACATGAATAGGCAATGGATGAATCACATCGTGAAATAGCAAGAGTTAGATGAATACACCATCTACCCACTCTCCACTAACGTGACAGTACATAAATAAACACCCACAATACACCATGCCACACGTTACAAGACTAGTACTGTACTTTCATTAAATGTGCTATTGTTCAAGGAAGGTAACTTACCTCATCTCCTTTACTTTATTACATTGTACATGTGTCACTGACACACACACACACACACACACACACACACACACACACACACACACACACACACACACACACACACACACACACACACACACACACACACACACACACACACACACACACACACACACACACACACACACACACACACACAGTTAGCTTTACACTCAGACACACGCATGTGTGGTGAAACTGCTTAAATTGCAAACGAAGTTGGGAGTAGGTAACATGATACTGATGTGTTGCTGTCACCAGTTGTCATCAAGTACATATGAGCTTGCCCCGTCATGATCAACCTACTTAGGCAGTACATAATGCATAGTAATACATTATGTATTTATGTATATGCATGCATTGGATGGGCTACGTCATCAGTTATGTGTGCTACATGCAAGTGGCTTCTTCTGCATGGAGCCACTTCTCACTGGGATGGAGATAGCTGTACTGCTTGCTCTGCTGTGAAAGGAACTGCCTAGCTCACCTTTAGGGATGGATTGGAACTCTACACTACATACGTATGTAATGTCATGATCATCCAATAAGATCAAATTTAACCATCGAAAACATACAAAGTATGAGTCAATTGATACATAAACAGCACGTGGCATATTCAATAATGTACAGTATACAGCTGTAGTGCATGAGATGTGTTGATGATGAGATGAGATACAGGTGTGTTGCGAAGTATTACAATATTATAAGAAAAGACATATTTCATCATAATTGATGTTGTGTAGGCATTTGTATGTGTATAAATGCAATGTACGTAACACCTACAGCTATGAGGTGAGAGTTAACAGTTTCATATATAGTTAAAGTGATGTGGTGTGTTCACTTTGTAACAGAGGCTCTGTAAGCCCAGGAGAGACATTTACCGCTTCTGTTGCCACATATGTGCCAGCCATTGCATCATCTCTGTCATTGGTCATACTGCTGCTCTCATCACTGTCATAGCTGTTGTCACAGTTGTCATCTTGTGGTGGGAGGAGTCTGATGGTCATGACAGGCTCAGCGTGAGTTGCAGTGTCATCAAATGTGGGTGTGATGTCACACACAGTCTGTTGTCTCTTCCTTCTCCTTCCCTTGGTGAAATGGTTGCTGCAACTCTTCAAGCACATTCTGACTGGTTTTGGCAGTGGGAAGAAGCGGTAGGTATGGTAGCACAGAATGGCAAGGAACTGGAGAAGAGCGACGGTCAGTGACACATTGGCAGCTATCTTCAACAATACTTCATCAGCAGCATCATCACTGCTGTATGTAATGGCTGTAGTAGTGATCAGAGCGTTAAGTAAATACAAGAACTCGAGTGTGGCTGGCTGCAACTTCATGAGGAGGCCTTCCAATCCGGAGTGTTCTGAGAGCTTTCGGCATGATGATGGTGAGTACTGACTGGTGGCTAAGTGGTCCTCTAGAGTCCTGAACGGCTTGAAGTAGAGTTGAAACAGACAGATACATAAGATAGCTGCAAACATGCTGAGAGCTCTTCCAAATAGATTGTCAACAGAAAGAGCTATACCAATCAACACTACCCTTGCCAACAGTCTTGCTCCTAACCAAAATCCAAATGGATACCTGTAGGCACCATGGAAGACATCAATAAAGTGGCTTAGCCAGATGCTTCGTGTGCACCTCCTCAGCAGGTCACCAAACAGTGTTACTACAATCAGAGGAAGTAAGTAAATGACAGAGCAGATGATTGCTATTAGCCCCACTGTCAAATGCTTTCCTCTGAAATACGGTAAACTACTGTCAAACAAGAACACCACTTTCCTGTCCCCTGTGCTGGCATCATAGATGTGGTTATATTGGAGAGCCAGCAACACAGCATCTGACAGGTTGACGAATGTCATTATCATTAAAGTTGTAAGGACTGGAACAGCTCTTCTGGCGATGAAGGTGACACGAAAGATACGTAGGTTACATTTGTGAGCGCATATGATGATTGTAGTCACTAGGGTCAGGAGGTAGAATGGGAAAGCAAAGTGAAGCAGAGCTTTGCTGAACTCATCAAAGAAGCACAGACCATGGCCTAAGCTCAAGCTAAGATACCTGAATACAATGTACAATGGTTTCCATGTGTAATGTGAGAAGAAAGAGGATGACCATGTATGGATCATCATATTGCTGTACAGAATGAATCCATTGATTGTTCCTTGTAAAATAGTTAAATTGAAGAGGAACAAGATCACCACAACAAGCGGACCTCCAATAAACAGAATGAGGAGTAGAGCAATCCATTCATAAGGGCACTCCCTGCACTTGAAGGAGAAGTACTCAGGCTGCTGGTTCTCTGGACACTGTGTGCACATTAGACCTTCTCTTCCGAACTCTGAGGAGCACTGGGAGATGTTTACGGATGGTATGCCATTGGCCAGTACCGAAGAATTACACAGATTAAATTTGCAGCGGTCTCCAATAACCAGTCTACCATTCTGTACACCAATCCAATTATAATGTCTGGAACTTCTATACTGATGCCCTGAGCAATTGAAGCCATGCCGAATTAGAAGTGGGTTGCAAATGCAGCCTGTAGTGATATTGAGCATACCCAATGGGCAGGCAAGCTGGTAATAGGCTATGGATATATTAATGGCATAGTCAGCATTTTGGCCAAGACTCGTGGCGTGCAGTTGCACAGAGTGTTGTTCACCTGGTTTAGTGTACTCCATGGTGTATATCTTGGTACATGTAGTGTATGTCACTACTTCACTTTCTAATTCGCCGTAGGCATACTGAATGACTAATGTTCGTAAAGATCGTCGAAAATCTTTCTGAATGGTCACCAAAAGAGGAGGCGCATCTCCTGGGTATATTGTGAAATTATGATTAAGTTGACAACTCCATAAACTGTGATCTTGAGGATTGCTAGCATTGCATAAGCAGATGTATTGTGGCAAGGAGTCCAAGGCACCGTGATCATTCTCTAGTACCTGAGATGGCAGTACCTTCAGAAGAGTATCTGTACTAGCACCTATCACTCCATCTTCAGTCATTATGGAGCAGTTGTGCAAGTGGCCATTGAAGATTTCATTACCATCTTTAGAAGCACGGTTCCCCTCTAAGCTTAATTTGGCTTCATAGGCATCCAACTTATTTTGCATCAGAAGGTGGCCATTTTGGTCTATAAACTGGAAGAAACACCATCCAGGACAAGTGGTCTTGTAAACATAGCAATGCAGAAAGTCTTCATAACTCGCTATGCTCCTACCTTTGTAGGAGATGTGGATTCCTCCACCAAACTCAGCAGTATTGTGAGACACATTCAGGACAGAGCCATTTGCCATCAGAAGGAGAGAGTCTGATGTCATGTACAAACCACCATCATTCTCATGAATGTCATTATAGCCATGAATTTCCAACTGTGTGTCATTAAGTACCAGTCCAATGGCATGATTATTTGATATCTCATTTCCACCATCAAAAGCAGCTCTGTGCCAGGAGAATCCTTCAAGGTAGACAACAGCAGACATTCTGTTTGAATAGAATTTTGAACCTTGAAACTTCAGTAGTGTTGATGGAGACGAAGAAGGAGGAGAATGCAGTGCACGACACTGTTCATAATGAACTGCTGATGAATTGTTTGGCCGAAGGGTGGCACGAACCACATAGACGTATGTATCTTTGCGACAGTTTGTACAGCCAAAAAATGATGAATTGGCAATGATAATTTCAGGGCATTGGACATCACATGAATTGTTGTTATAAATTTTGTACCTGAGATTAAAGTGTACAGCATGGTAAACGTTGCTCATGGAGACACCATCCAAGAGAATATAAGGACGATATTGAGGCACTCCCACCAATGCCCAATTCTGCACCGGAAGGGCCATACGCAGACGCACACCGTGAGTGCTGTCCCGAAATGCTGAGTTTCTGATTATGACTGAAAATGAATGGAGTGGAAAGTTCCAAACATTAAATGCCAATAGATCATGTCCAAAGCCTGTGAAGTTACAATTGTCAACAAGTATGGATATTGAGCTGTAGTCTGTGTTGGCAAACTTGCCAATATGAATGTATAGTCCTCGAAGGCTTGTAAATGTAAGGTTAGTCATGCTTAATGAAAAGCTGCAGTTTGTACTGTAGCTGGGGCAGGAAAACAGACCAATTAAATGTACACCTTTTGTACTGATTGAATTGCCAATTTTGTATCTCCCTGATGCGTTAAACACCCCTAGCCCATACCTTCCTTCCAGCATCACTGAATCCAGAACAGCATCCTCCACACCAACTAACTTCACATTGTCACAAGGTCTGGGGTACTGGGCAGACACCTCAGAGCTAATGAACCCAAGATCGCTTACACTTACACCTTGACAGTCTTCAAACACGATGTAGCTACAGTGACTGCTATGGTTCACTGTGCCATTGTAAGAGGGCTGAATTATCTGGCATTCCTGTGGTGTGCAACCTGTCACACCAGTCCAAGTGACATTCTCAGCCTCTGACACAACAATGGGAGTAGGCAGCATCAGGTGGTAGCCTTTGAGGAAGACCCAGGTGGCATGGGAAGTTGAGAAGACATTGGTACTATCTTCCTGGTATCCTGCCAGTGTGTTGCAGTGTGCTCTGTCCTGACATTCAGCCAAAGTAGGGGCCACCCAGAAGGTGGTTCTCTGTGTTGTGACTGCAGAACAACCAGTGGAGGCAGCCAGGAGCAGCATCAGAAGGAGAGACCAGATGACTGGCATCTTCAACTTGAGGTGACAGCTAGGAATCTCACCTGGACCACCAAATGCGATCTGATCAAAAATGCAGGGCTACTTATATAATTCTGTATCGTGGGAATTTATACAAGTTAGACTGAAGGTGCACATGTACTTAAATGCAGAAATTGTATTGATATTACTGGCAGCTATACCATATAAATTTTAATAGTAACTGTTAGCGGCTGTTCAAATGCTGTAGGTTGCTATGTAGCTCGCAGCTGCTTCTCATGCAAACTGCATTTGGAAAACAACATCAGTAACATGACCATTTGTAAAGGCCACCAAGCTATATGATGCATGAACATGACCATATAAGGACTGCATGACCATATAAGGACTGCATGTTTCACGAGACTAGGATCGACAGCAATAACATTGGAAACTCTTGCAATATGCTATTCATGGACATGTATGCATGCATGTCACATGTTGGCTGCTTTAAGATCTGTATGACTCATGCATGCTATAAAACTGAACCTATGCCTACCTAGGCCTTAATGGGCATGCATGCTCCTGAACGAACGTTTGCATCTTCTGTCTCTTCCTCAGTTTGACAACCTCCTCTGGGTTCCTGAACAACCACCATCCTGAACGTTGACATTAAGTTGCCGACTGCCTCTGCACGCTGAGTGTCCACCTCCTACCTGCGCACATGAGGACATGGTCTTGTGCTCTTTACATGTACATATTCAGTGGTTTACAGGTAAGTATTACAGTCTTATGATTGACACACCAGCACTCGTGCAAATGATCTTCATGTAGATCTCAACCGAGCCATGCATCTACCTGTGAAGCACATAGTACACTATAGTGTCTATTCAGTGTTAAAGTTAGTGGTAACAACATTGTCTATAATAATGTGTACAGGATGTGTTGAAAGTGATGTGTTGAAAGTGATGAGGTGACACAGTTCAATTCATTGTACATGCACAATGCTAACTTCGGTACACAATAGGTGAATTGTGTCTATCTCATCCATAGCAAGTGGTATAGTTAGGTCACAATAGGAGGTACAGTATATAGAAAGTGAGTGATATTGCGGCTCAATTGTGTACACATGTTGCACACAGATCTAGACAATGGATGAATTACGTACACTGTGAAATAGCAAGAGCTGCATGAATACACCACCCACCCACTCTCCACCCACCACAGCGAAAACAGCGGATGTGGGCGGGTACTGTTCCATCGTGAAATGGTACCCGTGTATGTGTAGTGAACGGCAAGTACACGTGATCCTGCACGACTAGCGGATAGTTACGTGTAACACCATAATGGCACATCGTTCAACAGGAGTACCGTAGGTCCCGCCGTCCACTAAATCGTGCTCCCTCCTGTTTATCACTGAACACGGGCACAGGTTAGATGGGAGATAACGTATGTATGCCCGTGAATTCTTCCGTTCCTCAATGTAGATGGGCAAGCCTCTCCTGTGAAACTCCCTTTCTTTGGATTGACTTTTCAGAGTTGAAATCGTAGCTCAGACATTCTCATCATCAATAACAATTTATAAGCTGTTACAGTATGATAAAGAAAAAGCTGAATTTTCTTGCTTAGTACAGTTCCATAAATATGGAGTCACTCTCACAGGCACAGTCTGCTTGCAACTGGCTGGCGACTGTAGCATCATGACTGGCTGGTAGGCTTGTGTTGGCTGATGACTGACCTGTTCTGGCTCACTGAGCTTCTGCATGATCTTTATTCTCCTACATGTAAGATGAACAAGGATGCCAATGCAGCAACACATGTTGTAGGGCTAGTACTTCCATTTGCTATTGTTGAAAGGAAGATACCTCATCTCCTTTCATTATTATAGTCACTGGCAGGCCACTGCGTCTTGGTGCTTCATGCTTGCTCTCTTCACTGCCCAACATCTTGTTCTTTGTCCATCCTTGTAGCTTAGACAGTCAAGGAATTTTCATATTTACAAGTGCCACATTCCACAGTGTTCATGTACCTGCCCAGCCACCTCGACACACACACACACACACGCACGCACGCACGCACGCACGCACACACACACACACACAAACACACACACACACACACACACACACACACACACACACACACATACACACACACATATAGCTATTCAGCGCAGACGCACACATGTGCTGGGAAACTGCATCATTTATGCGTATTTCAAATGAAGTTGGAAGTAGGTAAACATGATACTGGCACTATACAATGTCATACTGACCCTCATTCTCATGTCATCAAGTATATATCTATATTTTTTATGACCAGCCAGCTTAGTTAGCACATCCATAATATATTTAATCTTTTCTAGTCTGTCCGTGTGATAGTATATTCACGTGGCATTAAATGTGGGCATGTGATTGGACAGCGTAATCATGTGACCATAACATGGACGCTCTAGCCTTGCTTGTGTGTCTGGCACCAAACAGTCTCTGACACACTTGGTGTTCCTCAGGTTGGGTGTTCCTCAGGTTGGGTCTTCCTAGCCATCACGCACTTGTGCTGAGTTCTGCTATTTTTTGCTCATGAGAGAGAACTGCTCTCATGAGTAAACATATACCCACACGTACACATGCGGGAGCATGCGTACGCGTGGTTAATTTGTTTCGCCATGTCACATGGGTACTTTGGCTGTTGACATTCACTGCGCAGTGTTTTTTTTGTGCTGGACAGCTTGCTTGGCTGTGGCAGTACCGCCAATGACCTCCTACTAGAAATGGTGCTGGATGTCCTGTGCCGCCCAGCTGGTGATGCGTGCAGCAGAGCAAACACAGCTAAAGGCCATGATTGCTCGTATTGACTACACTATGCATGCAATGGATGGACTAATTAATTACAGTCAATTACAATTACTCATTCCCACTAGTGAATGCAAAGCATTGTGGGGCGAGCCTGAGGAAGTGCAAAGCAGTGACTGTGTTAGTGATGCATGCATGAAACAGTAAACTGCCGCGCTCATATATTATATTCGAGTGCGTACTTACCCAAGAAGTTCTGACAATGTCCATGCTACAGGCAGTGTGCCTGGATTCGTCGAGTGCTGTAGACTTTGACCCCGGCAATAGGTCTTCCTCTAATCTGGTTTTCAGAGGCACGCTGGCGTGTTCCTGTTCTGGTCTGGCATCACTCTCCTCTTCTGTTTCACCTGCATGCCTCTCACTCTGAGCCTCTCTCATCTGGCGATGTCTGGTCTCTTTCTCCTCTGCTGTTTCACTTGAGTGCCTCATCAGCTGAACTTCACTCATCTTACGCAGTTTAGAGACATCGTGCCAATCTTTGTCTCCCTGCCGCCGCAAGCGCAACCGTTCTGCTTTCTGAGATGCCGATTCAGCTTCGTGGCGGTTCCAGTCCCTTTCTCTCCTCTTGTGCAGACGCTCTTCTCTGTCCATTTATAAGAAACTGAATGTATGACTTTAGAAGAGACCCATAAAGGCTTGAACCCGATCAACACTATGTACGTGGCCATTGGTTGTCGTCTTTTACTATATGTTACTTGCACTGTATATATACAGTCATTTTTCTTGCCACGCCCTCTTCGACCGCATGAATAGAAATTTCCGGAACGACGTATGGTACAAACATACATACAGAGCCGACGACGAACCAACTAGTTTGGGGCTCGCTCAGGCTCCCCCCAATTACCATAACACTGGTATATACAACAGTTATTTATAGTGTTTGCAATTGCTCTGCATAGAGCCACTTCTCTCTGGGGTGGAGATAGCTATACTGCTTGCTCTGCTGTGGAAGGAACTGCCTAGTTTACCATTAAGGATGGATTGGAGCTGTAACTACGCACGCACTATCATGATCATTCAAATATATAATCAATTTTAACCATCAAAAAGTATGAGTCAATTACGACAGTAAATAATAAATACATAGGCACACATGCACACTGCCTTACATGCTTAGAATAGAATTATATACAACAATAGTCAAGTCAAATATATTGTTAATTGTAAATATATTGTTAAAGGATAAAGTGAGTATGAGTAAAAGTATGAGTCAATTGATACGTAAACAGCACATGGCATGCATATTTGAAGCCATATACAGCTGCACTGCATTGGAGGTACAGTAATTATACAGGTGTGTTGCAAAGTGTTACAATACAATAAGTCAAGACATAATTCTGTAATTGATATAGTGTATATATATATATGCATTTGTATGTGCATAATGAAATATAAATGCAATATCATGTATCTACAGTTAAGAGGTGAGTGTAAACAGTTTCAGATGTCATTTAAAGTGATGAAGTAGGTTCAGAATGTAACAGAGGCTCTGTGAGCCCAGGTGAGATATCCGCCACTTCTGTCACTGTATGTACGGCAGCTGCTAAGTCATCCCTGTCATTGTTTGAAGTTGTACTGCTGCTCTCATCACTGTCATAGCTGTTGTCATGGTGATAATCCTGTGGTGGGTGGAGTCTAATGGTCATGACAGGCTCAGCATGAGCTGCAGCGTCATCAAATGTAGGTGCGATGTCACACACAGTCTGTTGTCTCTTCCTTCTCACCAGCTTGGTGAAATGAATGCTGCAACTCTTCAAGCACATCCTGACTGACTTTGGCAGTGGGAAGAAGCGGTAAGAATGGTAGCACAGAATGGCAAAGAACTGGAGAAGAGCGACAATCAGTGACACATTGGCAGCTATCTTCAACATCGTCTCATTGGCACCTTCAACAGTGCTATATATAACGACTGCAGTGGTGATTAGAGCGTTAAGTAGGTATGTCAAGTCAAGGGTAGATGGCTGCAACTTGATGAGGATGCCTTCCAATCTGGAGTGGCCTGAGAACAGTCGGCATGACGATGGTGAGTACTGACTGGTGGCTAAGTGGTCCTCTAGAGTCCTGAACGGTTTGAAGTAGAGTTGAAACAGACAGATGCATAATATGACTGAAAACATGAGCAGGGCAATGCCATGCTGCGTCTCTATTGTCAGATCTACCACACTAAACAAAACCCATGCCAATAGCCTCACTCCTAGCCAAAATCCAAATGGATACCTGTAGGCACCGTGGAAGACATCAGTAAAGTGGCTTAGCCAGATGCTTCGAATGCACCTTCGCAGCAAGTCGCCAAACAGTGTCACAATGATCAGTGGTAACAGGTAGACAACTGAGAAGATGATCATTGTCAAACATAAAGCCAAATGCTTGCCTCTAAAATAGGGCAGAGTGCTGTCATATAAGAATACCAATTGCCTATCCCCCGTAATGGCATCGTAGATATGGTTATGTTGTAGAGCTATGAAGACAGCATCTGATAGGCTGACGAAAGTCATAATCATCAGAGTTGCAAGGACTGGAACAGCTCTTCTGGCAATGAAGGTGACATGAAAAATCCGAAAGTTGCACTTGTGAGCACATATAATGATTGTAGCCACTACTGTCAGGAGGTAGAACGGGAAAGCAAAGTGAAGTAGAGCTTTACTGAATTCATCAAAGAAGCATAATCCTTGACCAAAGCTCAAGCTTAGCCAACGAAGCACAATGTAGAGTGGCTCCCATGCATAGTGCGAGAAGAAGAAGGCTGACCACATGTTAATAGTGATATTGTTGTACAGAATAAAGCCATTAATTGTGCCTTGCATAATGGTCAAATTGAATAGAAACAAAAATGCCACGATTAACAGACCAACAATAAACAGAATGAATAGTAGAGCAATCCATTCGTAAGGGCACTCCCTGCACTTGAATGAGAAGTACTCAGGCTGTTGGTTCTCTGGACACTGAGTACACATTAGACCTTCTCTTCCATACTCAGAGGAGCACTGGGAGAAGGAAGAGAGGTTTACAGAATCTGATGGAATGCCATTGGCCAGGAGTGAAGAGTTGCACAGGTAAAATATGCAGCGGTCACCAATTAGCAATCTACCATTATCCATGCCAATCCAATTATCGCGTCTGACACTCTTGTACCAGTGTCCTGAACACTCAAAGCCATGGTTTGCAAGAACTGAGTCGCAAATACAACTGTTATTGATGCGGAGCATACCCAATGGACAGTCACGCTCAGTAATGAAAATGAACCTAGTGAGGGCATAGCCTGAATCATGGCCAGGAGCTGTGGTTTGTAACTGTAGTGAGCGTTGTTCACCAGGCTCAGTGAACTTAACAGTATATACTTCAGTGCATGGCGTAGATGTAGCAACTGTATTCTTAAACTTTCCATCCTCAACAGCTACTGTTCAAATCGTAGTTTGAAGGAAATCTTTCAAAATGGTCACCATCAGGGAGTGCTTGTCTCCTGGATACAGTGTGAGACTCAGATTCTGTTGACAATTCCACCATTTGATATTCTGAGGATTGCTAGTGTTGCATAAACAGATGTAATAAGGCAGGGAGTCAAGAGCATCATCTTCCCGTACTCTAGATGGCATCACGTTCAACAGAGCATCTGTCGCCCCAATTATTCCATCTTTGGTCATTAAGGAGCAGTTGTGCAAATGACCATTGAAGATTTCATGGCCATCCTCAATAGCTCGGTTCCTCTCTAGGTTTATGTTTGCTTGATGCACATTGAATTCATCTTGCATTAGAAGGTGTCCATTTTGGTCTACAAACTGAAAGAAACACCATCCAGGACAAGTGGTCTTGTAAACATAGCAATGGAGAAAGTCTTCATAACTCGCTATGTTCCTACCTTTGTAGGAGATGTGGATGCCTCCACCAAACTCAGCAGTATTGTGAGACACATTCAGGACAGAGCCATTCGCCATCAGAAGGAGTGAGTCTGATGTCATGAACAAACCACCATCATTCTCATGAATATCATTATAACCATGAATCTCCAACTGTGTGTCATTCAGCACAAGTCCAGTGGCATAATTATTCGAGATCTCATTTCCACCATGAAAAGCTGCTCTGTGCCAGGAGAATCCTTCAAGGTAGACAACAGCTGAAACGTGGTTTGAATAGAACTTTGAGCCTTGAAATGTTAGTATTGTTGATGGATGAGAAATAGGGAGAGAATGTAGTGCACGACACCGTTCATAAAAGTATGCTGATGAATTGTTTGGCCGAATGGTGGCACGAACTACATAGACATATCTATCTTGGCGAGAATTCTTAAAGTCAAATAATGATGAATTGGCGATGATAATTTCAGGGTGCTGGACATCACATGAATTGTTGTCATAAATATTGTACCTGAGATTAAAGTGTACAGCATGATACACCTTGCTAATTGAGACTCCATCCAGGAGGATATAAGGACGATATTGAGGCATTCCCATCAACGCCCAATTCTGCACCGGAAGGGCCATACGCAGACGCACACCATGAGTGCCGTCCCGAAATGCTGAGTTTCTGATTATGGTTGAAAATGAATGGAGTGGAAAGTTCCAAACATTTAATGCCAATCGATCATGTCCATAGCCTGTGAAGCTACAGTTGTCAACCAGTATGGATATTGAACTGTACTCTGTTCTGGCGAACTTGCCAATATGAATGTATACTCCTCGAAAGTCCATAAATGCAGAGTTAGTCATGTTTAATGAAAAGCTGCAATTTTTACTGTAGCTCGGGCAGGAAAACAGGCCAATAAAATGTACACCTTTTTTACCGACTGAATTGACAAATTTGTATCTCCCTGATGCGTTAAACACCCCTAGCCCATACCTTCCTTCCAGCATCACTGAATCCAGAACAGCATCCTCCACACCAACTAACTTTACATTGTCACAAGGTCTGGGGTACTGGGCAGACACATCAGAGCTAACGAACCCAAGATTGCTTACACTTACACCACGACAGTCTTCAAACACAATGTAGCTACAGTACAATGTGCTATGACTCATTGTGCCATTGTAAGAGGGCTGAATTATCTGGCATTCCAGTGGTGTGCAACCTGTCTCACCAGTCCACGTGACATTCTCAGCTCCTGACACAACAATGGGAGTTGGCAGCATCAGGTGGTAGCCTTTGAGGAAGACCCAGGTGGAGTGGGAAGTTGAGAAGACATTGTTACTGTCTTCCTGGTATCCTGCCAGTGTGTTGCAGTGTGCTCTGTCCTGACATTCAGCCAAAGTAGGGGCCACCCAGAAAGTGGTTCTCTGTGTTGGTACTGCAGAACAACCTGTGGAGGCAGCCAGGAGCAGCATCAGAAGGAGAGACCAGATGACTGGCATCTTCAACCTGAAGGTGACAGCTAGGAATCCCAACTGGACCGCCAAATGTGCTTTGATAAAAAATGCAGGGCTACTTATACAATTCTGTATTATGGGAATTTATACAAGTTAAAATGGTCTTGTGCACTTTACATGTACGTATTCAGTGGTTTACAGGTAAGTATTACAGTCTTATAATTGACACACCAATGCTCGTGCAAATGATCTATATGTAGATCTCAACAGAGCCATGCATCTACCTGTGAAGTACATAGTACACTATAGTGTCTACTCTGTGTTAAAGTTAGTGGTAACAACGTTGTCTATAATAATGTGTACAGGATGTGTTGAAAGTGATGAGGTGACACAGTTCAATTCATCGTACATGCACAATGCTAACATCAATACACAATAGGTGAATTGTGTCTATCTCATCCATAGCAAGCAGTATAGTTAGGTCACAATAGGAGGTACAGTATATAGAAAGTGAGTGATATTGTGGCTCAATTGTGTACACATGTTGCACACAGATCTAGACAATTGATGAATTACGTACGCTGTGAAATAGCAAGAGCTGCACGAATGCACCACCCACCCACTCACACCACAGCGATAACAGTGGATGTGGACAGGTACCTCTCCGCCATGAAATGGTACCCGTGTATGTGTAGTGAATGGTAAGTACACGTGATCTCATGTGACTAGTGGATGGGTTACGTGTAACACTGTAATGGCACATTGTTCAATGGGAGTGCCATGGATTCCGCTGTCCACTAAACCGTTAATCCTCCTGTTTATCACTGAACATGGGCACAGGCTGGACGGGAGCTACCGTACGTATGCCTGTGAATTCTTCCATTCCTCAGTGTAGACGGGCAAGCCTCTCCCGTGGAATGCTCTTCCTTCGGATTGACTTTTCGAGGTTGAAATCGTAGCTCAGAGATTCTCACCATCAATAATGATTAATAAACTGTTTCAGTATGATAAAGAAAAAAGCTGAGTTTCCTTGCCTAATACGTTCCATAAGTTTGGAGTCTCTCTCACAGGCATGGTCTGCTTGCAACTGGCTGGCGACTGTATAGCATCATGACTGGCTGGTAGGCTTGTGTTGGCTAACTGTACTTCTGCATGACCTTTATTCTCCTACATGTAAGATGAACAAGGATGTTAACTTGTAGAACAGCTTATAAACCAGCATATGCATACATTTGAGTGGCATGCGTCCAACTTAGATACTTTTAAATCTCCATTAACATTAATGGAGCATGGAAAGCAAGTAATTCTCCTCTTCCTTCAGTCATGTGTACACTGAAATGATAGCTAATGCCACTGTGCATCCCTGCAGGCTTCCCGTTTACTTCTTGCAAGCAGCTAATGGTGAAGTAGTACTCTTGGTAGTACACAAAGATGGATAGCAACTCATCCACTACTAATTTGCCTAGATGTTCATCAATACTCACTCTTTTTTAGGCTTCACTATAGAACCTTGTGCTAGGCCTCATAATGATGCTTCACAGCTGCTACAAAGAGACAGAGTACACAGTATAAATGATGTGCTGGAGGAAATTACACGTTAATGAGCAACGCACTTACTCTTAAGAATGCTGGGCAATGCAACGGATGAATTCTTGCTGTTCAGATCTAGTAAGGCTTTCTTTCATGGCTTGATTACATTCGTGTCCATTTCTATAGTAAAGAAAGAGATAAGAAGATAAGTTAGGAAGATACATAGCTAGACAGAAAAACATAGCTACGAATCACTCATCTTACTTTAGTGAAGGCTTGAACTGTTCACCTGCAGCATACCTAATTTAACTGAAGTGCGAAAGTATTGCTGATGCCTACAAGAACTAATACTGAGGTAGGTAGCACACACGACATAATGACTGACCAGCTCTAGCTCATCTATATACGGTTAAGCAACCATACTTCAAAGGATCCCGCCGAATTCATAGTTTCCGAGGAGTATATGATCACAACATAACCATAATTATGTGGTATCTTCTTATAGAATGTGCCATTGTAGAATAATATGGCTGTGGCCTTTTGGGGTATCTATACATCTCATTTCTGTATGATCAGATTCACTGGAGAGCCCTGTTCACACACCATCTCCTTTCTTTATTACACAGTCACTGATAGGCCACTGGACAGCGTAATCATGTGACCACAACATGGCCGCTCTGGCCATGCTTGTGTGTCTGGCAGCAAGCGGTCTCTGACACATTCGGCGTTCCTCAGGTTGGGTCTTCCTAGCATTACACACTTGTGCAGAGTTCTGCTATTTTTCGCTCGTGAGAGAGAACTGCTCTGGCTGCTCGCATGCATACATGTGGGTATTTTGTTTCACTATGTCGCATGGGTACTTTGGCTGTCGGTGTTCACTGTGTAGTATATTATTGTGCTGGACAGCTTGCTTGGCTGCGGCGATACTACCAATGACTCTTAATAGAAATGGAGCTGGATGACCTGTGCCAAACAGCTGGTGACGCGTGCACGCAGCGGAGTGAGCACAGTTAAAGGCTGTGATTGCTCGTATTGAATAATACTCTATGCATGCAATGGATGGACTACTGTATATACCAGTGTTGTGGTAATTGCAGTTTACTGGTAATTGATTATGATTACAATTACTTGGCTATTTTAAGAATCAATTACCATTACCATTACTTTAATATTATAAGTAATTAATTCCCATTACAACTACTTGATGGCAATTACAATTACAATTACAATTACATTAAAGTTACATTAATTGTAAGTACATCTTAAGACATATCAGTGCTTCAAGTCCGTTTGGAAGCTTGCAACGACATCTTAGTAGATTCAAAGTCTTGCCTGCCCAACTGAATGTGCGCTCAGCTAGTGCAGACATAATTGGTATGGAGAATACCTGACGAGCTAGTTTTGAGCAGTATGGTAATCTTTAGATTTTTCTTACAGCAGTCTAGTGTTTTAAGCCAAAGAGGAAGAATGTAATTGCGTGTAATTAGAATGCAGGGATTTAGTGCCACGACCCCATGTTTCCAGGGGATTCCTAAATCCCTGGGGAAGACCTGAATCCCTGGGGATGACTAAGTTCCCAGGGGATGCCTAAATCATTTCCCAGGGAAATTTGCTTGGTGCTCCAAGCTGGTACGGAGAATACTTGACGAGCAGGTTTGAACAGTACTGTAGGGCAATCTTTAGATTTTTCTCCCAACAGTCTAGTGTTTTGGTAGCCAAGGGAAAGGAATGTAATTACGTGTAATTGTGTAATTAGGTATCAATTACATGAATGTAATCAACTACCATTACAATTACTTCAGCAAAAACATCTCAATTCCAATTAAATTACGATTACTGAAAAAGTGTAATTAATTACAGTCAATTACAATTACTCATTACTATTACCACAACAGTGGTTTATACAACAGTTATGTATAGTGTTTGCAACTGCTATGCATAGAGCCACTTCTCTCTGGGATGGAGATAGCTATATTGCTTGCTCTGCTTTAGAAGGAACTGCCTATAGTTTACCATTAAGGATGGATTGGAGCTGTAACTAACCACACACTGTCATGATCATTCAAGCATAACATCAATTGTAACCGTCAAAAAGTATGAGTCAATTGATACGTAAACAGAACATGACATGCGTATTCAAAACCGTATACAGCTGCACTGCATTGGATGTAATTATACAGGTGTGTTGCAAAGTATTACAATGCTATAAGTCAATACATAATACTATAATTGATGATGTGTATATGCATTTGTATGTGCATAATGAAACATAAATGCAACATCATGTACCTACAGTGAAGAGGTGAGTGTAAACAGTTTCAGATGTCATTAAAGTGATGAAGTAGGTTCAGTATGTAACAGAGGCTCTGTGAGCCCAGGTGAGATATCGGCCACTTCTGTCACTGCATGTTCGGCAGCTGCTAAGTCATCCCTGTCATTGTTTGAAGTTGTACTGCTGCTCTCATCACTGTCATAGCTGTTGTCATGGTCATAATCCAGTGGTGGGTGGAGTCTGATGGTCATGACAGGCTCAGCATGAGCTGCAGTGTCATCAAATGTAGGTGCGATGTCACACACAGTCTGTTGTCTCTTCCTTCTCACTACCTTGGTGAAATGGTTTTTGCAACTCTTCAAGCACATCCTGACTGGTTTTGGCAGTGGGAAGAAGCGGTAGGTATGGTAGCACAGAATGGCAAGGAACTGGAGAAGAGCAACAGTGAGTGACACATTGGCAGCTATCTTCAACACTATCTCATTGGCACCTTTGACAGTGCTGTATATAATGGCTGCAGTGGTGATCAGAGCATTAAGTAGATATGCCAGATCGAGTGTGGATGGCTGTAACTTGATGAGGATGCCTTCCAATCTGGAGTGGCCTGAGAATATTCGGCATGATGATGGTGAGTACTGACTGGTGGCTAAGTGATCCTCTAGAGTCCTGAATGGCTTGAAGTAGAGTTGAAACAGACAGATACATAAGATAGCTGCAAATATGGCAAGGGTATCTCCAGGGGCTGTCTCAAATACCATGTCTGCAAAACTTAACACTACCCTTGCCAATAGCCTCACTCCTAACCAAAATCCAAATGGATACCTGTAGGCACCATGGAAGACATCAGTAAAGTGGCTAAGCCAGATGCTTCGTGTGCATCTTCTCAGCAGATCACCAAACAGTGTCACTACAATCAATGGACAGAGATAGGCAATCGAGCAAATGATTGCGATCAAACCAAGAACCAAATGCTTGCCTCTGAAATAGGGCAGAGAGCTATCAAACAAGTACACAGTTTTCCTGTCCCCTGTGAGGACATCATAGATGTTGTTATGTTGAAGAACTAGGATAATAGCTTCCAGCAGGCTGACAAAGTTCATGATCATCAGAGTTGTAAGGACTGGAACAGCTCTTCTGGCAATGAAAGTTATGTGGAAAATTCGTAAGTTGCATTTGTGAGCGCATATGATGATTGTAACCACTAGCGTCAGGAGATAGAACGGGAAAGCAAAGTGAAGCAGAGCTTTACTGAATTCATTGAAGAAGCAGAGACCATGGCCAAAACTCAAGTTTAGCAACCTGAAAACAATGTATAATGGTTTCCATGCGTAGTGTGAGACTTGTACCGCGTATGTATGAAGCATCAGGAAACAATACAGCAGTAACCCATTAATTGTACCTTGCATAAGTGTCAAATTGAATAGGAACAGGAAACCCACAACAAGCGGACCTCCGATAAAAAGAATGAGGAGTAGAGGGATCCATTCATTTGGACACTCTCTGCACTTGAATGAGAAGTACTCAGGCTGCTGGTTCTCTGGACACTGAGTGCACATTATACCTTCTCTTCCATACTCTGAGGAGCACTGGGAGAAGGTAGAAAGATTTAGGGAATCTGATGGAATGCCCTTGGCCAGGACTGAAGAGTTGCACAGGTATAATATGCAGCGGTCACCAATAACCAGTCTTCCATTATCCATGCCAATCCAATTGTGATCTCTGGCACTCTTGTACCAGTGTCCTGAGCACTGAAAGCTGTGATCAGCAAGAACTGAGTTGCAAGTGCAACTGTTGTCGATCTTTCGCATTCCTGGTGGGCAGTCACGCTCAATAATGAAAATAAACTTATGGAGGACATAGTCAAACCCTTGTCCAGGACCTGTTGCTTGCAGGTGCAGAGAGTGTTGTTCACCAGGATTATTCTGCCCAATTGTATAAACTGTGGTGCATTTGCTGTATGTAACAACTTTGCGTTCCAATTCTCCATCTTTGACAACTAGTGTTCGAAATGAAAATCGGTTAAGATCTTTCAGAACATCTATTGCGAAAGAAGTGTCACCTGGAAAGTATATGAAAGTGAGGTTACGATGGCAATTCATAAAAATGTCATTTGGATTGCTGGTATTACATAAGCACATATAATGTGGCAAGGAGTCCAGGGCATCATCCTGCAGTACACTAGATGGCAGCACCTGTAGAAGTGTATCCATACTAGCACCTATCACTCCATCCTTGGTCATTAAGGAGCAGTTGTGCAAATGGCCATTGAAGATTTCATTACCATCTTTAGAAGCACGGTTCCCCTCTAAGCTTAATTTGGCTTCATAGGCATCCAACTTATTTTGCATCAGAAGGTGTCCATTTTGGTCTACAAACTGGAAGAAACACCATCCAGGACAAGTGGTCTTGTAAACGTAGCAATGCAGAAAGTCTTGATAACTCGCTATGCTCCTTCCTTTGTAGGAGATGTGGATGCCTCCACCAAACTCAGCAGTATTGTGAGACACATTCAGTACAGAGCCATTTGCCATCAGAAGGAGAGAGTCTGATGTCATGTACAAACCACCATCATTCTCATGAATAATATTATAACCATGAATTTCCAACTCTGTGTCATTAAGTATAACTCCAATGCCATGATTATTTGAGATTTCATTTCCACCATGAAAAGCTGCTCTGTGCCAGGAGAAGCCTTCAAGGTAAACAACAGATGAAACGTGGTTTGAATAGAACTTTGAGCCTTGGAACCTAAGTACTGTTGAATGGTATGAATTTGGGAGAGAGAATTTTGTACGACGCAGTTCATAGTTTGCTACTGATGAGTTGTTTGGCTGAAGGGTGGCATGAACCATATAAATATCTGCATCTTTGCAACTGTCAAAGAATGATGAATTGGAAATGATGATTTCAGGGTGCTGGACATTGCATGAATTGTTGTCAGGGATATTGTAGCCAAGACTAATGTGTATGCCATGGGAAGTGTTGCTAACCGAGACACCATCCAAGAGGATGAGTGGGCGATATTGGGACACACCCACCAATGACCAGTTCTGCACTGTGAGTACCACATGCAGCTGCACACTGTAAATGTTTTCCTCAAACACTGAGTTTCTGACTTTGATTACTAATGAATCAGATGGATAGCTCCACACATTCAGTACTAGCGCAGCATGTCTAGAACCTGTGAAGGTACAGTTGTCAAGCAATATGGATATTGAGCTGTACTCTGTGTTAGCAAATTTACCAACTGTAAGAAACATTTCAGAGCTCTTGAGAGTAACATTAGTCACGTTCAATGAAAAGCTGCAATTCCTACTGTACGGTGGGCAGAAATCAAGCTCTATGAAATGTTTGCTCTTTTCAGTGTCCGAATTGACAAGTTCGTATCTCCCCGATGCATTAAACACACCTAGCCCATGCCATCCTTCCAGCAGCACTGAATGTAAAACTGCATCCTCCACACCAGATAACTTCATTTGTTGGCAAGGACTGGGGAACTGGACAGTTGCCTCAAGGCTTATAAATCCAAGATAACATACATTCACATTATGACAGTCTTCAAACACTACATAGCTACAGTATGGCGTGCTATGGTTCAGTGTGCCGTTGTCAGATGGTTGAATTACATGACATTCCTTTGGGGTGCAACCTGTCTCACCAGTCCAAGTGACATTCTCAGCCCTTGACACAACAATGGGAGTTGGCAGCATCAGGTGGTAGCCTTTGAGGAAGACCCAGGTGGCATGGGACGTTGAGAAGACAGTATTATCTTCCTGGTATCCAGCCAATGTCTTGCAAGGTGACTTTGCCTGACATTCTTCTACGCTCGGGGCCACCCAGAAAGTTGTCCTCTGCATTAAGGCCGCAGAACAACCTGTGGAGGTAGTCGTGAGCAGCATCAGAAGGAGAGACCAGATGACTGACATCGTCAACTTGATCATGAGGTGATAGGTATCTCAACTGGACCTGATCAGAAGTGCAACGCTACTTATAACAATTCTGTTAGTGAAGGGATTATATACAAGTGAGACTGAAGGTGCATGTTCTTCAATGTAGCAATTGTATTGATGTAGAAGAGGCTTATTGCTATATACATTGTTCAATGTAGGCGAATAGATTGTGAGCATTGACATAGCAGATTAATCAACAACTGAATGCAGGACGTTTTGGCCCGAAGGCCTTCATCAGCTGCGTACAAAGCAAGGTTTACAAAGTGTATTGATATTACAAGCAGCTATAGCCTATAATCTTATTTGGTAGCAGCTGTTCAAAAGCTACAGGTCACTGTATGTAGTTTTCAGCTGCAAGCTTCGAACTCGTGCAAGCAGCATTTTGAAAACAACATGAGTAATATGTCCATATAAGGACTGCATACTTAATGATAGTAGGATCGACAGTGATCTCATTGGACACTCTTGGAATATGCTATTCATGGACGTGTATGCACATGTGTTACATGTTGGCTGCTTTAAGATCTGCATATATGACTCCTATAGGCCTTAATGCATGGTATGGGCATGCATGCTACTGAATCTCTGCACTTTGGTCACTTCTGTTTCTTCCTCAGTTTGACCCCCCCCTCTTGGTTTCTGAGCCTTCCACCACCCGGACCTTTGATGTTACTGCCCACTACCTCTGTACCCTGGGTGTGCCACCTTCTACCTGCGCACATTTAAAATCCTGGTGAAATTTCCCGCTATACGAGAGTGCAAATGTTGTGTCTACTCAGTGGTTTAGTTGATGGTAACAAGATTGGCTACATGTAATAACATGTATACTGGATGTATTGAAAGTGAGGAGGTGACACAGTTCAATATGTTGTACATGTATATACACATACACATACACAGCTGTAGCATGTATAGACAATGGATGAATCACATGCAGTGTGAAACTACATGTGTATGCATGAAGAGCTGCATGAACACACCATCCACCCACTTTCCACCCACCTAGTACCTGGCAGTACATGCATAAACAACCTGAATACACCTTGTCAATGCATACACACAAGTCTTTCACAAGTCATGCTATTGTCTGAAGTGAGATATCCTACTCCTTTCCTTCTCATTACATGAGACAGGCTGCTTGGTCTTATTTGGTGTTTTAGCGTTGTCTCTTCACTACCTGCCATGCAAGGTGGAAACATTATTTTAGAGATGTGTTGTCAAAAGAAAATGACAGAATAATGAGGGAGGTGTCAGTCACTTCTGTCACTACATGACACCACTACTTGGTGTTGAGTTTAGAATATGTTGATTTCTTCACTAGCAAAACAATGGTACACCATTGCTCAAGCATTTGAATATATAAAGGTATAGCTAGATCAACAGAGCCACTGTCTCTCTGAGATATATAATATACTAGTGTAGTGTCACCTGGTGGTACATACAGGGGCAAGGCAAACAATGTTGTACTGTAGGTATGCGCAGGGTGTAATGTTGTAGTGGCTCATTGCTATGTGGCTGGTAGAAAAAATGGGGAACATTTCGAGCAGTGGACTTAGCACAGGGTGAATAAAAGGGACATTTCAGATGTGTCATTGTGATTGTTTCCACCGATGTAGGCCTATGCTATGTCCACTGCTTGAAAAGCTCCTTGTTTTTGTTATGTACAGGATGTCTTGAAGGTGATGAGGTGACACAGTCGCATAATATCCTGTACATGCACAGTGCTAACATGTATAGACAATAGATGTATTGTGTCTATCTTGTCAAAAGCTAGCGGTATAGCAAGGTCACAGTTAATAGGAAGTATATAGAAAGTGATATTGCGGTTCAATTGTGTACACATGCTGCACACAGCTCATACAGTACATGAATAGACAATAGATGAATTACGTACTGTACATTGTGAAATAGCTAGAGTCGCGCATTAATACACCACCCACCCACTCTCCACTAATGCAACAGTACATGCTTAAACACCAACAATACACCATGCCACACATGTTGCAAGACTAGTACTTTCATTAAATGTGTTATTATATATTCAAGGAAATGTCCTATCTCATACTTTATTACATTGTGCATATGTTACTGACACACACACACACAAACGCACACACACACACACACACACACACACACACACACACACACACACACACACACACACACACACACACACACACACACACACACACACACACACACACACACACACACACACACACACACACACACACACACACACACACACACACACACACACACACACACACACACGCATTGTAGGCCACGTCACATGAAAGCTTTCAGCTGCCTATTCCATGTTTCTTCGTCTACAGTAGGTGGCTCATTCTTGTGCCAGACCTCTACGTCTAAGCACTATTTGGAGGGTCTACCTCAAGGTGGCCTGGTACTTTGCCTTCCAATAACGAATGCTGCTCTCCTTGATGTCAAAGCCTAGCTCGTTTGTAATCTTTGGACAGCTGCTGCTTTGCCATGCATACTGAGCGATTATAGATTAGCCTGCTGCTCACTTGTGACTTTCACGTACATGTGAACCTGAAGCGGGCAAAAATTTATTTGTGAGTTGGGGCTGTCTTGTGGAAAATGCAAAATTAATATCTGCATGAAACTTTCCCGCTATACTGTAGTGCAGATTTAGTGTCTACTCAGTGGTACAGTCAGTGGTAGCAACATTGGCTACATGTAATAGCACGTACAAGGTGTATTGAGAAAGTGAGGTGACACAGTTCAATACATTGTACATGTACGCATACACAGCTGTACCATGTATAGACAATGGATGAATCACATGCAGTGTGAAACTACATGTGTATGCATGAAGAGGTGCATGAACACACCATCCACCCACTCTCCACCCACCTGGCAGTACATGAACAAACACCCCCAATACACCTTGTCAATGCAGGTGCACATGTTGCAAGACTTTCGCATGCTATTGTCTGAATTAATTGCGGTAACCTACCCCTTTCCTTCTCTTTACATAAGCCGGGCTGTTAGGTGTTAACTGGTGTTTCTGATTCAGTCTCCTTACTACATGCCAAGATTGGAACACTCTTTTACATTTGTGCTATAGACATTGTAGTAGAACACAAAATTTGATGCTGTAGAGGTTCATTGCTGCGTGGTGTATTGTTGCTAGAAGGGGGAGAATTACTGGAGCAGATTGCAGCAGGAAACGTTAATTCAATAGAACAAGACATTTCGATCCGAAGATCTTCACCGAACTTTATGTCACCCCCTTCCCTTGTTTTCCCGCCATATTGCCGTATAAATAGTCGTACCTCACCCATGTTTTGTATACAACTGATGAAGATCTTTGGATCGAAACGTCTTGTTCTATTGAATTAATGTTTCCTGCTGCGATCTGCTCCAGTAATTCTCCCCCTTCTAGCAACAAAATTTAATGTAGTTACAGTGTGTGCTTATGCATGGGTAATGCACATAATGAAATGAATGCATGCAGCATAACATAAATGTCATTATCGCTATAAGAAGTGACACTTAACTTGTGCTGTGTGTGTGTGTGTGTGTGTGTGTGTGTGTGTGTGTGTGTGTGTGTATGTGTGTGTGTGTGTGTGTGTGTGTGTGTGTGTGTGTGTGTGTGTGTGTGTGTGTGTGTGTGTGTGTGTGTGTGTGTGTGTGTGTGTGTGTGTGTGTGTGTGTGTGTGTGTGCATGTGCATATGTGTGTCCATTTTCTGTTACATACGGTAGTTACGTGGAACCAATGGTACACCAGTGCTCATGCATTTGAATAATGTACAGCATGATCAATAGAACCATCCATCTAGGAAGTATAATATTATACATAATTCGTGTAGTAGTGTAGTATATTCAGTCGGTGGTAAGGTAACAATGTGTTATATGTACTGGATGTAGTGAAAGTGATGATGATACACAGTTCAATACATTGTACATGTACAGCTGCAACATGTATAGACAATGGATGAATTGTGTCTATCATTAATAATTATTTATACTCACTATATTGAAGCACTAGTATGAATAGAAAGTGTAGCACATACAGTTGCATTTACATATTGTACACAGCTGTAATGTTAGACAATGGATTATATGCAGTGTGAACAGCATGAAGTGCTGCATGAACACACCATCCACCCACTCTCCACCCACCTGGGAGTATATGCATGAACACTCACAATGCACCATGTCAATGTCCATGTAATCGAGGTATATCCATGTGTATGCCATTACCAAGGTAACCATGTTTTTCTCAGGCATATACCTCCTGATTTGGCATGGTTTCCTTGGTAACGGTAGATATATTATATATGCCACACTTTCAGGGGATGTATGGTGATATATCTCCTTCAAGTGTGGTGTATACGTACGTATATTACTTATCCACTGTTTAGGTGTGCCCACAAGGTAATTGCAATTCTTCGATGTCGATCATGTATGCGTCTACTTGTATTATTCTGTTTAGCCATCTCATAAACTACGTGCTCATTTCAGCCCCATTTCACCTTACAATATTACACATACATGTAAGGAATGAGCTATGTATATATTTCAGCTATATTATGTACGTACATGTACTGTATGTGTGTGTGGCTACTGTACAAATTCATACAGTTGCTTTGCATGGAACCACTTTGCTCTAGAGTGGAGCTACCTTGCAATAGCTCACTCGATCAGGGATGAACTGGTTCAAACCATGGTTGTGATATAGTCACCAACTGTTGTGACATAATTATAGTCAATTACAAATCTGCATGAAAAATGGCTAGGCATGAAATACAAGGATGAAAGGACAGTGTAATTGTCATCACCTAATGTGAATTGATTACAAGTATTTTATACTTACACACAGAATAATAATGCCATTTTTAGTAAAAATGTAATGGTTTCTATGCATGCACAATTTTACAGGTGCAGTTTGACTGAACAGAATTAGATACATTCATGAATACGTATGTGTACAAAAGTGATGAAATTTTACATGATGTGTATCATGTTCCTATAGGTAAGAGACAATGAAAATTAATACTAGCTTCAGCTATATGTACATAATATTGTGTAGTCAAAGCAGTGTGGTAGGTCACTTTTGTAGCAGTGCCTCTGTGAGCTGAGGACCTGGTGGAAGAACTGTCATAGCATTACTGTTTTCATTTGCCATTCTGTCATCTCGTGCATCTTCTGAAATCACACTGGTGCTCTCGTCACTATCATAGCTGTTGTCATGGCTACCAGACTGTGGCGGTTTGAGTCTAATGGTCATGATAGGCTCAGCGTGAGCTGCGGTGTCGTCAAATGTAGGTGCGATGGCACACAACACGGAAGTGTGTCTTCCCTTCCTTCTCCCTCCCTTGGAGAAGAAGTTACTGCAATTCCTCAAGCACATTCTGACTGGCTTTGGCAGTGGTAAAAAGCGGTAGGTATGGTAGCACAGAATGGCAAGGAACTGGAGAAGAGCAACGATGAGTGAGGCATTGGCAATGATCTTCCGCACCAACACATTGACACTGTAGTCTATACTGTCATACGTAATGGCTGCTGTGGTGATCATAGCATTAAGGAGATACAGGAACTCAAGAGTGGATGGCTGTAACTTGATGAGGATGCCTTCCAATCTGGAATGGCCTGAGAACAGTCGGCATGATGATGGTGAGTACTGACTGGTGGCTAAGTGATCCTCTAGAGTCCTGAATGGCTTGAAGTAGAGTTGAAACAGACAGATACATAAGATGATTGCAAACATGCTGATGGCATTTACAAACTGTTTCTCCACAGACAGAGCAATGACAATGAAAAGAATCCTTGCCAGCAGTCTCACCCCAGACCAAAAGCCAAATGGATACCTGTAGGCACCATGAAAGACATCAATAAAGTGGCTTAGCCAGATGCTTCGTGTGAATCTTCGTACAAGATCACCAAACAATGTCACAAAGATCAGTGGAAGTAAGTAGACAGCAGAGCAAACAATAGCTATTAAACCCACTGCCAAATGCTTTCCTCTGAAATATGATAGGCTGCTGTCAAACAAGAACACCACTTTTCTGTCTCCTGTGCTGGCATCATAGATGTGGTTATATTGGAGAGCCAGCAACACAGCATCTGACAGGCTGATAAAAGTCATAACCATCAGAGTTGTAAGGACTGGAACAGCTCTTCTGGCAATGAAGGTGATTTGAAAAATTCGACAATTGCATTTGTGAGCACATATGATGATTGTAGTCACTAGGGTCAGGAGATAGAACGGGAAAGCAAAGTGAAGCAGAGCTTTGCTGAACTCATCAAAGAAGCACAGACCGTGGCCAAACCCCAGGCTAAGCAACCTGAACACAATGTACAATGGCTTCCATGCATAAAGAGAGAAGAAAGAGGATGACCACGTGTGGATCATCATGTAACAATACAAAATGAATCCATTAATTGTGCCTTGCAAAATGGTCAAATTGAACAGGAACAAGACCACCACAACAAGTAGACCTCCAATGAACAGAATGAGGAGTAAAGCAATCCATTCGTGAGGACAATCCCTGCATTTGAAAGACAAGTACTCAGGCTGCTGGTTCTCTGGACAACGAGAGCACACTGGACCTTCTCTTCCATACTCTGATGAGCACTGAGAGAAGGAAGTGATGTTTGTAGATGGTATGCCTTTGGCCAGGACAGAAGAATTGCACAGCTGCAGTATGCAACGGTCACTAAAAATCAAGTTCCCCTTGTCTATACCTAGCCAATTGTAGTGTACAGCACTCTTGTACCCATGCACTGAGCACTCAAAGCCATACTGAGAAAGAACTGAGTTGCAAGTGCAACTTCTATTGAAGTAAACCATACCCAAAGGGCAGCCGAGCTGAATAAAGTCGATAAAAGTACTGAGGCGATAGTGTGAATGTTGATCAGGACTGTGCAAATGTAAAGAGCGTTGTTCACCAAGCTCATGATCAGTGGGCTTTACTGAATATACTTTGGAGCACACATTATGTGTAACTACTATGATTTCCCTGTCTCCATCCTTAACAAATACTGGTTGAACTGAAAAACGTTTAAAATCTTTCAGAACAGTCACTACAATGGGTGTTTCATACCCTGGATTAATCGTGAGAGTGAGGTTTTGATGGCAATTCCACAAACTGTAATCTTGCACATTGCTAGTGTTACATAAGCAGATGTAATGCGGCAAAGAGTCCAGAGCATCTTCCTGTAGTACTCTAGACGGCAGCACCTTCAACAGATAATCCATACTAGCATCTAGTACTCTATCCTTGGTCATTAAGGAGCAGTTGTGCAAATGGCCATTAAAGATTTCATTACCATCTCTAGAAGCATAGTTCCCCTCTAAATTCAAGTTAGCTTCATAGGAATACAACTCATCTTGCATCAGAAGGTGGCCATTTTGGTCTACAAACTGGAAGAAACACCATCCAGGACAAGTGGTCTTGTAAACGTAGCAATGCAGAAAGTCTTGATAACTCGCTATGCTCCTACCTTTGTAGGAGATGTGGATGCCTCCACCAAACTCAGCAGAATTGTTAGACACTTTCAGTACAGAGCCATTCGCCATCAGAAGGAGAGAGTCTGATGTCATGACCAAACCACCATCATTCTCATGAATGTCATTATAGCCATGAATCTCCAAACTTGTGTCATTAAGTACAAGTCCAATGCCATAATTGTTTGATATCTCATTTCCACCATCAAAAGCAGCTCTGTGCCAGGAGAATCCTTCAAGGTAGACAACAGCTGAAACGTAGTTTAAATAGAATTTTGAGCCTTGAAATGTTAGTATTGTTGATGGATGAGAAATAGGGAGAGAATGCAGTGCACGGCACCGTTCATAAAAGTATGCTGATGAATTGCTTGGCTGTAGGGTGGCATGAACCACATAGACATATCTATCTTTGCGAGAATTCTTACAGTCAAATAATGATGAATTGGCGATGATAATTTCAGGGTGCTGGACATCACATGAATTGTTGTCATAAATTTTGTACCTGAGATTAAAGTGTACAGCATGGTAAACGTTGCTAATTGAGATTCTATCCAGGAGGATATAAGGACGATATTGAGGCATTCCCATCAACGCCCATTTCTGCACCGGAAGGGCCATACGCAGACGCACACCGTGAGTGCCGTCCCGAAATGCTGAGTTTCTGATTATGATTGAAAATGAATGGAGTGGAAAGCTCTGAACATCAAATGCCAATCGATCATGTCCATAGCCTGTGAAGCTACAGTTGTCAACCAGTATGGATATTGAGCTGTACTCTGTTCTGGCGAACTTGCCAATATGAATGTATACTCCTCGAAGGCCCATAAATGCAGAGTTAGTCATGTTTAATGAAAAGCTGCAATTTGTACTGTAGCTCGGGCAGGAAAACAGACCAATGTAATGTACACCTTTTTTACCAACTGAATTGACAAATTTGTATCTCCCTGATGCATTAAACACCGCTAACCCATACCTTCCTTCCAGCATCACTGAATCAAGAACAGCATCCTCCACACCAACTAACTTTACATTATGGCAGGGTCTGGGGTACTGGGCAGACACCTCAGAGATAACGAACCCAAGATCACTTACACTTACACCACGACAGTCTTCAAACACGATGTAGCTACAGTACAACGTGCTATGACTCATTGTGCCATTGTAAGAAGTTTGAATTATCTGGCATTCCTGTGGGGTGCAACCTGTCTCACCAATCCAAGCAACATTCTCAGCTCCTGACACAACAATGGGAGTTGGCAGCATCAGGTGGTAGCCTTTGAGGAAGACCCAGGTGGCATGGGACGTTAAAAAGACATTGTTACTGTCTTCCTGGTATCCAGCCAGTGTGTTGCAGTGTGCTCTGTCCTGACATTCAGCCAAAGTAGGGGCCACCCAGAAAGTTTTTTTCTGTTCTGAGCCTGCAGAACAACCTGTGGAGATAGCCAGGAGCAACACCAGAAGGAGAGACCAGGTAACGGGCATCTTCAAGCTGAGGTGCCAAGTTCATGGAACATCAAATGCGATGTGATCAGAGCTACTTATACAGTTCTGTTGGTTATGGGAATTTATACAAGTTAGACTGAAAGAAGAGTTCACGAAAATTAATTCGCAAAAATATATTCTGAGGATATTTCCAAATGATTCACAAAATTTTCTACTTGTGAATATTTCCCACCATACAGTATTCTGTGTAGTTCACAGATTGATGTACGTATGGCTCTGTTGAGATATATAGTTCACATACATGAGCACTGGTGTATCAATCATTAGTTAGTAATTGATATGTATTGGAAATAAGTAAGCCAGTAATACGTGCCTGTACACCACTGCATAGTGTGCACATGGCCATACTCTGTGCGCAGGTGGCAGAGGCAGTGGGCAGTTGGTAACTTAAAGTCAATAGTGGTAGGCTGAGGACACCCAGGGTGCAGAGTGTTGAGTATACAGTTATGCAAGTTAGACTGAAGAATTGTATTGGCATCACCAGCAGCTATACCATGTAAATCTTTTAATAGTATATAACTGACAGCAGCTGTCCAAAAGTAATAGATTGCTAGCTCACAGCTGCTTCTCATGCAATTTTGGGAAACAACATCAGGAGCATTGTCATAATTATATATATGTATAAGGACGTACTGCATGCTTCATGAGCATAGGATCAGCAGCGCTAACATTTGGAATCTCTTGGAGTATGCTATTCATTGACATGTATGCACATGTGTTACATGTTGGCTGCTTTAAGATCTGTATGACAGCTCTAGGCCTTGATTATATGGGCATACATGCTACCGAACCTTTACCATATGGTCACTTCCGTCTCTTCCTCAGTTTGATGACCTCCTCTGGGTTCCTGAGCCTACCACTAACCTGACATTTGACATTGCTCTTTGCTACCTCTGCGTCCTGAGTGAACTACATGCCAGCTGCTGCAGAGCGAGTGTGCTTCAGTGTGGAAGTGACGGTAAGAGGCTACCATGTGTATAAGGTGTTCTGTGTTTCTTCATCAAGGTGGCTCGATCTTGTGCCAGGCCATTGCTTCCAAATGCTATGCGGCAGGTCTTTCTCAAGGTGGCCTGGTACTTAATTTGCCTTTCAAGAATGAACGCTCCTCTCCTCGATGTCTAAGCCTAGCTCTTTCATACATAGTCAGACAGCTGCTGTGTTGCTAAGTGATTTTAGCCTGCTGCTTGCTTGCGACTTTCATGTACGTTTCTCGATCAGGGGTCAAGGCATTGCCAACCTTGCACACCTCAGCGTTTCCATCCCAAATGGTGGCAGGGCTGATGGTGGTAGACAAAGGGCCCTTCAGTAATGGGAGTGTATCCACATGCTTGAACCAAAGATTCAGAGAGTCCGACATAATTATGTAGCTAAAAATGTGGAGTCAAAAAATGAGGCTGTTTCGTAAAAAATGCAAATTTAGGGTTCTCGCAAAATTTCCCACTATATGAAAGTGTATATGCAGTGTCTACTCAGTGGTACTGTCAACGATGACAATGTAATATGTGCAGGATGTATTGAAAGTGATGAGGTGACACAGTTCAATACATTGTACATGTATGCATACACAGCTGTAACATGTATAGACAATGGATGAATGACAGTGTGAAACTACATGTTTATGCATGAAGAGGTGCACGAACACACCATCCACCCACTCTCCACCCACCTAGCAGTATGTACAGAAACACCCTCAATACACCTTGTCAATGCAGGTGCACGTGTTGCAAGACCTTCACATGCTATTGTCTGAAGTTAGGTAACATACCTGCCCTCCTACTCTTTGCAATAGCCAGGTTGCTCAGTATTACTGTAAAATTGTTGTTTTATAGTTGGTCCCTTCACTATCTGCCGTGCAACCCATTTTACAAGTGTGTTGTAGAAATTGTAGGAAAACGGGTACTAGTGGCCTACCTGTCTGTCACTGCTGTCTTTACATAGCACCAGTGTTGAGTTTAAGAGATGTCAGTTTCTAAACTAGCAAGCCAATGGTACACCTGTGGGGAGGCATTTGAGTATACTGTATAGGTATAGCTAGATCAATAGAGCCATCCGTCTTTGAGATATAAATACACATAGTAGTGTAGTGTATACTCTGTGGTATATACAATGGTAATTAAGGCAAACAATGCAGGATGTAATGTTGCAAAGGCTCATTGCTCATTGTCGCTGATAGCAAAAATAGAGAACAGAGCAATGGACATGGCAGAGGGCCAATAAAAGGGACATGATATACAGCTGTGTCACTGTAATTGTTTCTGCAGACAAAGGCCTATGCAGCTGAAATGTCTTGCTTTTATTGGCTCTATACTATGTCCACTGCTTGGCAAGGTTCTTGCTTTTGTTATGTACAGGATGTGTTGAAGGTGATGGGGTGACACAGTTCTATATGTTGTACATGCACAATGCTAACATGTATATACAATAGATGAATTGTGTCTATCTCAACAATAGCAAGTGGTATAGTAAGGTCACAATAGAAGGTACATATAAAAAGTGATATTGCAGCTCAGTTGTATACACATGTTGCACACAGCTCTAACATGAATAGGCAATGGATGAATCACATCATGAAATAGTAAGAGTTACACGAATACACCATCCACCCACTCTCCACCCACCAGGGTGCACATGCATAAGCAAGTGCAATACAATATGACAATGCATGGTGTAATTTCATTAAATGTGCTGTTGTTTGAAGGAAGCTAGCCTACGTCATCTCCTTTACGTTATTACATTGTACATGTGTCACTGACAGGCCACTGAGTTTTATTGTGTTATACTTTGCTCTCTTCACTGCCCAGCATCCATCTTGTTCTTTGTCCTCCATTCCACAACGCACGCACACAGACACACACACACACACACACATACACACACACACACACACACACACACACACAGACACACACAGACACGCACACACACACACAGACACGCACACACACACACACACACACACACACACTCGCAGACGCACACACACACACGCACACACACACACATACACACACAGACACACACAGACACGCACACACACACACAGACACGCACACACACACACACACACACACACTCGCAGACGCACACACACACGCACACACACACACACATACACACACACACACACACACACACACACACACACACACACACACAGACACACACACACACAGACACACACACACACACAGACACACACACACACACACACACACACACACACACACACACACACACAGACACACACAGACACGCACACACACACACAGACACGCACACACACACACACACACACACACACACACACACACACACACACACACACACACACACACACACACACACACACACACACACACACACACACACACACACAGACACACACACACACAGAGACACACACACATACACACACACACACACACACACACACACACACACACACACACACACAGACACACACAGACACGCACACATGCACAGACACACACACAGACACACACACACACACACACACACACACACACACACACACACACACACACACACACACACACACACACACACACAGTCAGCTATACACTCAGACACACACACGTGCTGGGGAACTGCTTAAATTGCAAAAGTATTTGGGAGTAGGTAAACATGATGCTGACAAATTGCTGTGACCAATTTGCATCAAGTACAGTACATATATACAAGCTTGCCCGTCATGATCAGCTTAGGCAGTACATAATTCGTGATACACCATAAATGTATTTGTGTATATGCATGCATTGGATGGGCTGCATACAACAGTTATGTATATCTGCTACAGGCAAGTGGCTTGCTCTGCATGGAGCCAATTTGTTCTGGGGATGGAGATAGCTACACTGCTTGCTTTGCTATGAAAGGGGCTGCCTTGTTCGACTTACTTAGGATGGATGGGAGCTGTAACTATGCACGCATGTACTGCCATGATCATCTGATTACACAGTCAAATTTAACCAATTAATACATATAATGCAAACCTGGAGTATGAGTCAATTGATATGTGAACAACATATGATGTAATGTTCACATACAGCTGCACTGCATATATACTGTATATAATTATACAGGTATGTTGCAAAGTATTACAGTAAAATTATTTTAAGACAAGACATAATTCACCATAAATAATCGTTTGTGTGTGCATAATGAAGTATGAATGAAACATAAGTAGTTCTATGACCTCCATTCCACAACGTGCACACAGTTAGCTATACACTCAGACACTTGCATGTGTGGTGAAACTGCTTAAATTGCTGTCACCAGTTGTCAACTGATGTGTTGCTGTCACCAGTTGTCATCAAGTATGTACAGTATGAGCTTGCTCCATCATGATCAGCTTAGGCAGTACATAATAGACCATATATTTGTGTACATGCATGTAAGATCATAGTAGGAGGAATATAGAAAGTGATAGTGCAGCTCAGTTGTGTACACATGTTGCACACAGCTCATACATGAATAGACAATGGATGAATGGCATTGTGAAATAGCAAGAGCTACATGAATATATGTACAGTACCATTCACCCACTCTCTGTCCACCGGTGTAGCAGTACAATAGTAAACACATACGGTGCATCATGTCAATGCAGACCCGCTTATTGTACTTCATTTAATGTGTTAATTGTTTGAAGGAAGATAACCTACTTCGTCTCCTTTACTTCACTACATTGTACATGTGTCACTGACAGGCTCATATATACCTTACTCTCTCCACTGACCAACATCCATCATGTTTTTACTCCATTCCACAACACACACACGCACACACACACACACACACACACACGCACACACACACACACACACACACAACACACACACTCATTCTTGTGCCAGACCTCTACGTCTAAGCACTATTTGGAGGGTCTACCTCAAGGTGGCCTGGTACTTTGCCTTCCAATAACGAATGCTGCTCTCCTTGATGTCAAAGCCTAGCTCATTTGTAATTTTTGGGGCGCCGAAGGGAGAATTACTGGAGCAGATCGCAGCAGGAAACATTAATTCAATAGAACAAGACGTTTCCATCCGAAGATCTTCACTGAACTTTATGTCACCCCCCCCCTTGTTTTCCCGCCATATTGCCTTATAAATAGTCGTACCTCACCCATGTTTTGTATACAACTGATGAAGATCTTTGGATCGAAACGTCTTGTTCTATTGAATTAATGTTCCCTGCTGCGATCTGCTCCAGTAATTCTCCCCCTTCTAGCAACAAAATTTAATGTAGTTACAGTGTGTGCTTATGCATGGGTAATGCACATAATGAAATGAATACATGCAGCATAACATAAATGTCATTATCGCTATAAGAAGTGACACTTAACTTGTGCTGTGTGTATGTGTGTGTGTGTGTGTGTGTGTGTGTGTGTGTGTGTGTGTGTGTGTGTGTGTGTGTGTGTGTGTGTGTGTGTGTGTGTGTGTGTGTGTGTGTGCATGCGCATGTGTGTGTCCATTTTCTGTTACACATGGTAGTTACGTGGAACTAATGGTACACCAGTGCTCATGCATTTGAATAGTGTATAGCATGATCAATAGAACCATCCATCTAGGAAGTATAATATCCTATATATAATGGAGCTAAGCCCGAGTATCCGTGTTCCATATTCTTAGGAGCGTTTAGCGTTTTGCTACGCGAAAACGACGAGCTTTCTTATACAGCACTTCGGCCTACCTCCATTCGATTCAGTCGTGACGCGAAAACAGCCACGCATGATGCCTCTGCGGAGAGAATCGGGGAAATACCGATGCGGCAGCCATGTTTTCCGGATAACGAAGCCATATTTGCCAAAGGTTGCCAAGGAGCGCGAGGTGGCAGCGCAACCGAAAGCAATGGTCTTTGTAGGAGAAGCTCAACGCACGGATGCCAGCAACCGGCGAAGCCAACCATGCCCAAGAGACAGGGACCGCGCTGCCCACTGGCATATTCCGCGAAACGCCCGCGCTTCCTGATGACGTTGCGCTCTCCGCCACTACGGGCGAACTCCAGGAGCGACTACAGTGGATGAGCCTGTCCTTAGATCCTCTAGACAGCTGTCAGCACCAATTGCAGCAGGATCAAGACTGCCTGTGGTTAGCTTCTTAGCGTTTTTTTGCCCAGCCTCAGCAACTTCACGTGCTTGCTCATCATGTAGCTAGCTAGCTAAAGCCAGGACCAGACACACCATTGGTATTTGTTACCTCCGTTTCTTCATGGCCAACTGGATATTGCACTCAGTCGCATAGGTGCACTGCAGTATCTTAAAGTTAAAGACAACAAGCCAATGACCATGGCACACATTAGCTACACTGACAATGTTGTATCATTATCCTGAAATTTTATGGCAACATTAAATTTTACAGTCTAACTGTTTTCTTATATTCTTGACTTGCACTATATTATGGTCATATGATGTTTGAATACTCCAGTCATTGTCAGTCTGTGTGATGCACTGACATTTTCACATGTACACGATGTCAGATAGGCCATTGATGACTACGGGAACCCAAACAGCTGTTGCCAACGTGTTGGCCCCAGAAAAGCTATTGTCAATGTGCTGGTGTGGACATGCCGGCGCCGGGTAGCCTTCGTCGGTGTGCCATAGCAGGAAAGCCCGCCGAAGGCGGGCTTTCCGGCTAGTTATACATAATTCGTGTAGTAGTGTAGTATATTCAGTCTGTGGTAAGGTAACAATGTGTTATATGTACTGGATGTAGTGAAAGTGATGATGGTACACAGTTCAATACATTGTACATGTACAGCTGTAACATGTATAGACAATGGTGGAATTGTGTCTATCATTAATAATTATTTATACTCACTATATTGAAGCACTAGTATGAATAGAAAGTGATGCTGTAGCACATGCTGTTGCATATGCATACTGTACACAGCTGTAGTGTTAGACAATGGATTAATCACAGTGTGAACAGCATGAAGAGCTGCATGAACACACCATCCACCCACTCTCCACCCACCTGGGAGTACATGCATGAACACTCACAATGCACCATGTCAATGTACATGTAATCGAGGTATACCCATGTGTATACCGTTACCAAGGTAACCATGTTTTTCTCAGGCACATATCTCCTGATTTGGCATGGTTTCCTTGGTAACAGTAAATATAATATATATGCCACACTTTCATGGGGATGTATGTTGATATATCTCTTTCAAGTGTGGTGTATACGTACGTATATTACTTATCCACTGTTTAGGTGTGCCCACAAGGTGGGGGTTCCACTGTAGTATTGTAATTCTTTGATGTCGATCATGTATGCGTCTGCTTGTATTATTCTGTTTAGCCATCTCATAAACTACGTGCTCATTTCAGCCCCATCTCAGCTTACAATTTTACACATACACGTAAAGAATGAGCTACGTATACATATCAGCTATATTATGTATGTACATGTACTGTATGTGTGTGTGGCTACTGTACAATTTCATACAGTTGCTTTGCATGGAGCCACTTTGCTCTAGAGTGGAGCTACCTTGCAATAGCTCACTCGATCAGGGATGAACTGGTTCAAACCATGGTTGTGATATAGTCACCAACTGTTGTGACATAATTATAGTCAATTACAAATCTGCATGAAAAATGGCTATGCATGAAATACAAGGATGAAAGGACAGTGTAATTGTCATCACCTAATGTGAATTGATTACAAGTATTTTATACTTACACACAGCATAATAATGCCATTTTTAGTAAAAATGTAATGGATTCTATGCATGCACAATTTTACAGGTGCAGTTTGACTGAACAGAATGACATACATTCATGCATACGTTTGTGTACAAAAGTGACGAAATTTTACACGATGTGTATCATGTTCCTATAGGTAAGAGACAATGAAAATTAATACTAGCTTCAGCTATATGTACATAATATTGTGTAGTCAAAGCAGTGTGGTAGGTCACTTTTGTAGCAGTGCCTCTGTGAGCTGAGGACCTGGTGGAAGAAATGTCATAGCATTACTGTTTTCATTTGCCATTCTGTCATCTCGTGCATCTTCTGAAATCACACTGGTGCTCTCGTCACTATCATAGCTGTTGTCATGGCTACCAGACTGTGGCGGTTTGAGTCTAATGGTCATGATAGGCTCAGCGTGAGCTGCAGTGTCGTCAAATGTAGGTGTGATGGTACACAGCACGGAAGTGTGTCTTCTCTTCCTTCTCCCTCCCTTGGAGTAGAAGTTACTGCAATTCCTCAAGCACATTCTGACCGGCTTTGGCAGTGGTAAAAAGCGGTAGGTATGGTAGCACAGAATGGCAAGGAATTGGAGAAGGGCAACAATGAGTGAGGCATTGGCAACGATCTTCCACACCAACACATTGACACTGTAGTCTATACTGTCATACGTAATGGCTGCCGTGGTGATCATAGCATTAAGCAGATACAGGAACTCAAGAGTGGATGGCTGTAACTTGATAAGGATGCCTTCCAATCTGGAATGGCCTGAGAACAGTCGGCATGATGATGGTGAGTACTGACTGGTGGCTAAGTGATCCTCTAGAGTCCTGAATGGCTTGAAGTAGAGTTGAAACAGACAGATACATAAGATGATTGCAAACATGCTGATGGCATTTACAAACTGTTTCTCCACAGACAGAGCAATGACAATGAAAAGAATCCTTGCCAGCAGTCTCACCCCAGACCAAAAGCCAAAAGGATACCTGTAGGCACCATGAAAGACATCAATGAAGTGGCTTAGCCAGATGCTTCGTGTGAACCTTCGTACAAGATCACCAAGCAATGTCACAAAGATCAATGGAAGTAAGTAGACAGCAGAGCAAACAATGGCTATTAAACCTACAGCTAAATGCCTGCCACTGAAATACAGTAGACTACTGTCAAACAAGAACACCACTTTCATATCTCCTGTGTCGGCATCGTAGATGTGGTTATATTGGAGAGCCAGCAACACAGCATCTGACAGGCTGATAAAAGTCATAACCATCAGAGTTGTAAGGACTGGAACAGCTCTTCTGGCAATGAAAGTGACACGAAAAATGCGACAGTTGCATTTGTGAGCGCATATGATGATTGTAGCCACTAGTGTTAGGAGGTAGAACGGGAAAGCAAAGTGAAGTAGTGCTTTGCTGAATTCATCAAAGAAGCACAGACCATGGCCAAACCCCAGGCTTAGCAACCTGAACACAATGTACAATGGTTTCCATGCGTAAAGAGAGAAGAAAGAGGATGACCACGTGTGGATCATCATGTAACAATACAAAATGAATCCGTTAATTGTGCCTTGCAAAATGGTTAAATTGAAGAGGAACAAGATCACCACAACAAGCGGACCTCCAATGAACAGAATGAAGAGTAAAGCAATCCATTCGTGAGGACAATCTCTGCATTTGAAAGACAAGTACTCAGGCTGCTGGTTCTCTGGACAACGAGAGCACACTGGACCTTCTCTCCCATACTCTGATGAGCACTGAGAGAGGGAAGTGATGTTTGCAGATGGTAAGCCTTTGGCCAGGACTGAAGAATTGCAAAGCTGCAGTATGCAACGGTCACTAAAAATCAAATTTCCCTTGTCTATACCTATCCAATTGTAATGTACAGCACTCTTGTACCCATGCACTGAGCACTCAAAGCCATACTGAGAAAGAACTGAGTTGCAAGTACAACTTCTATTAAAGTAATCCATGCCCAATGGGCAGCCGAGCTGAATAAAGTTGATAAAAGTACTGAGGAGGTAGTGTGAATGTTGATCAGGAGCTGAATTGTGCAACTGTAAAGAGCGTTGTTCATCAAGCTCAGTGGGCTTTACTGAATATACTTCAGAGCACACACTATGTGTAACTACTTTGATTTCTCTGTCTCCATCCTTAACAACTACTGGCTGAACTGACGACCGTTTAAAATCTTTCAGAACAGTCACTACAAGAGGTGTTTCATACCCTGGATTAATCGTGAGAGTGAGGTTTTGATGGCAATTCCATGAACTGTTAGCTTGCACATTGCTAGTGTTACATAAGCAGATGTAATGTGGCAAAGAGTCCAGAGCATCTTCCTGTAGTACTCTAGACGGCAGGACCTTCAACAGATAATCCATACTAGCATCTAGTACTCTATCCTTGGTCATTAAGGAGCAGTTGTGCAAATGGCCATTAAAGATTTCATTACCATCTTTAGAAGCATGATTGTTCTCTGCGTTTAAGTTGGCTTCATAAGTATTCAGATTATCTTGCATCAGAAGGTGGCCATTATGGTCTACAAACTGAAAGAAGCACCATCCAGGACAAGTGGTCTTGTAAACATAGCAATGCAAAAAGTCTTCATAACTCGCTATGCTCCTACCTTTGTAGGAGATGTGGATGCCTCCACCAAACTCAGCAGAATTGTTAGACACTTTCAGTACAGATCTGTTTGCCATCAGAAGGAGAGAGTCTGATGTCATGTACAAACCACCACCATCATTCTTTTGAATAACATTATAGCCATGAATTTCCAACTGTGAATCAATAAGCTCAAGTCCAGTGCCGTGATTGTTAGAGATTTCATTTCCACCTTCAAAAGCTGCTCTGTGCCAGGAGAATCCTTTCAGATAGACAACAGCTGAAAATTCATTTGAATGAAATTTTGATCCTCGCAGCTTGAATACTGTTGATGAGTTGAAAGCAGGGAAGGAATGCTGTGCATTACACCATTCATAGTAGGCCGAGTTGCTTGGCCAAAGGATGACACAAACTGCATTGACATTTGCATATTTGCGAGATTTTTTACTGACAGAGAATGATGAATTGGCAATGATGATTTCAGGGTGCTGGACATCACATGAGTTGTTGTTGGGAAATTTGTAGCCAAGGTCAATGCGTACGCCATAGTAACTATTACTAACAGAGACACCATCCAGGAGAATAAGAGGGCGATATTGAGGCACTCCCACCAATGACTTGTTCTGCACCATGAGCACCATTCGCAGACGAAGACTGGTACTGGTGCTATCCTCAAACACTGAATTCCTGACTATGATTGTAAATGAATCAGATGGATAGCTCGTAACATAAAACGCCAACTGATATAATCCCTGACCTGTGAAGCTACAGTTATCAACCACTACTGATATTGATCTGTATTCTATGTTAGCATATTTACCAATGAGAAGAAGCATTTTAGAGTTAATGAATGTAAGGTTAGTCAGATGCAGTGAAAGGCTGCAATTCTTGCTGTAGTGGGGGCAGAAATTCAATTCCATCCAATGTGCATTCCTCATGATGAATGAATTCACAAGTTCATATCTCCCTGATGCGTTAAACACAACTAACCCATCCTTTTCTTTCAGCATCACTGAATGTAGAGCAGCATCCTCAACACTAGCTAACTTCACAATGAAGCAGTGTCTGCGGTACCGGGCAGTTACAGAGCTAATAAATCCAAGCTTGCTTACCTTTACACCATGACAGCTGTCAAACACAACACAGCTACAGTTCAACGTGCCATTGTAAGAGGGTTGAATTATTTTACATTTCTTAGGGGTACAACCTGTCTCACCAGTCCACGTGACATTCTCAGCTCCTGACACAACAATGGGAGTTGGCAGCATCAGGTGGTAGCCTTTGAGGAAGACCCAGGTGGCATGGGAAGTCGAAAAGACATTGGTACTGTCTTTTTGGTATCCGGCTAGCGTGTTGCAGGGTAGCTTGATCTGACAATCAGCTACAGTTGGGGCCACCCAGAAGGTGGTTCTCTGTGTTGGGGTTGCAGAACAACCTGAGGAGGCAGCCAGGAGCAGCATCAGAAGGAGAGACCAGATGACTGGCATCTTCAGCTTGAGGTGATAGCTAGGTACCTCAACTGGAGCATTAAATGTGATCTGATCAGAAATTCAAGATTAGTGAGGGGATTTTATACAAGTGAGACTGAAGGTGCCTGTGCTTCAATGCAGGAATTGTATTGATAGCAATAGCAGCTATAACATGATTGTAATCTTAAATAGGTAGCCGCTGTCCAAAGCTATATGACAGCTGATGGATACTATGGTCACTGTATAATAGTTTGACTCATCTAGGCCATAATTGTATGGGCATGCATGCTACTGAACCTCTGCTGTTTGTCCATTTCTGTCTCTTCCTCAGTTTGACAGCCTCCTCTGGGTTCCTGAGCCTACCACCACCCTGACCTTTGATGTTACTTCCCCCTACCTCTGCACCCTGGGTGTGCCACCTCCTACCTGTGCACTGAGTATGGCTTACTTATCCTGATGGTGAGTTTAGGAAATATCACTAACTAATAATTAATGCAGTGGTGCTCATGTATGTGAACTATACAATAGATCTCAACAGAGCCTTACATCAATCTGTGAAGTACATAATATACTGTATGGCAGAAAATATTCGCGGGTGCAAGTTGTGTGAATCTTTGGAAACGTCCTCATGATGAAGTTTCAAGATTTTTCACAAACTCGTATTTAGTGAGTTCCATGTGTGTTGCCTTATAAGCGTAGTCACTAACTGTAGACATATGGTGTAGAACGAGTGTCAGTGTAGAAGTGATGGTAAGAGGCTACCGTGCATACACGTATACTGAGCGATTTTAGACTGCTGCTCACTTGTGACTTTAATGCGACTTTATTATTCATAATATGCATTCCTCAAGCAGGTGTCAAGACTTTGCCAACCTTGCGCACCTCAGCGTTCACATCCTGAATATTAGCGGGGCTGATTGTGATTGTGACCCTTCAGTAGCGGGGGTGCATCCACAGGCTTGAGGCAATAATGCAGAGAGTCCAACATAGCTAAAATGTAAAGTCAAAAATGGAAGAAGTTTTGTGAATTGAGACTGTCTCTTTAAAAATGCAAATTTAGTATCCCTGTGAACATTTCCCGCTATACGATAGTGCAAATGTAGTGTCTACTCAGTGGTTTTGTTGATGGTAACAACATTGGCTACATGTAATAACATGCACTGGATGCATTGAAAGTGAGGAGGTGACACAGTTCAATATGTTGTACACATACGCATACACAGCTGTACCATGTATAGACAATGGATAAATCACATGCAGTGTGAAACTACATGTGTATGCATGAAGAGGTGCATGAACACACCATCCACCCACTCTCCATCCACCGAGGAGTACGTGCGCAAACACCCGCAATACACCTTGTCAATGCAGGTGCACATGTTGCAAGACTTTCACATGCTATTGCCTGAAGTGTGGTAAAATACCAGCACTCCTTCTCTTCGCAATAGCCAGGTTGCTCGGTCTTAATCGTTGTTTTATAGTTGGCCTCTTCACTACCTTCCGTGCAACCCATTTTACAAGTGTGTTGTAAATATTGTAGGATAACAGGTGCTAGTGACGTACGTGTCTGTCACTGCTGTCATTACATGACACCAGTGTTGAGTTTAAGAGATGTCAGTTTCTAAACTGGCAAGCCAATGGTACACCTGTGGCAAGCATTTGAATATGCTGTATAGGTATAGCCAGATCAATAGAGCCATCCGTCTTTGAGATATAAAATACTGTGTAGTGTAGTGTATGTACTCTGTGGCTGGTACATACGTACAGTGGTAAGGCAAACAATGCAGGATGTAATGGCTCATGTAGCTGATAGCAAAAATGTAGAATATTTTGAGCAGTGGACGTGGCAGAGGGCCAATAAAGGGGACATTTCAGGTGTGTAACTGTAATTGTTTCTGCAGACGAAGGCCTATGCAGGCGAATTGTCTTGTTTTTATTGGCTCAATGCTATGTCCATTGCTTGGCAAGGTTCTTGTTTTTGTTATGTACAGGATATATTGAAGGTGATGATGTGACACAGTCCTGTATGTTGTACATGCACATTGATAACATCAATACACAATAGATGAATTGTGTCTATATCTCAACAATAGCAAGTGGAATAGTAAGGTCACAATAGAAGGTACATAGAAAGTGATAGTGCAGCTCAGTTGTGTACACATGTTGCACACAGCTCTAACATGAATAGACAATGGATGAATCACATCGTGAAATAGCAAGAGTTACACGAATACACCATCCACCCACTCTCCACCCACCAGGGTGTACATGCATAAACACGCACAATACATTATGACAATGCATGTTGTACTTTCATTAAATGTGCTATTGTTTGAAGGAAGCTAGCCTACGTCATCTCCTTTACATTTTTACATTGTACATGTGTCACTGACAGGCCACTGAGTTTTAGTGTGTTAAACTTTGCTCTCTTCACTGCCCAACATTCATCTTGTTCTGAGTCCTCCATTCCACAACACACACACACACACACAGACACACGCACGCACACACATGCACACACGTACACGTACGCACACACACACACACACGCACACACACACACACACATACACACACACACACACACACACACACACACACACACACACACACACACACACACACACACACACACACACACACACACACATACACGCACACGCACACACACACACACACACACACACACACACACACACACACACACACACACACACACACACACACACACACACACACACACACACACAGTCAGCTATACACTCAGACACACACACGTGCTGGGGAACTGCTTAAATTGCAAAAGTATTTGGGAGTAGGTAAACATGATGCTGACAAATTGCTGTGACCAATTTGCATCAGGTACAGTGCATATATACGAGCTTGCCCGTCATGATCAGCTTAGGCAGTACATAGTTCATAATACACCATAAATGTATTTGTGTATATGCATGCATTGGATGGGCTGCATACAACAGTTATGTATATCTGCTACAGGCAAGTGGCTTGCTCTGCATGGAGCCACTTTGCTGTGGGGATGGAGATAGCTATACTGCTTGCTTTGCTATGAAAGGGACTGCCTTGTTTGACTTGCGTAAGATGGATGTGAGCTGTAACTATGCACGCACGTACTGCCATGATCATCCGATTACACAGTCAAAATTAACCAATTAATACGTATAATGCAAACCTGGAGTATGAGTCAATTGATATGTGAACAACATATGATGTAATATTCATATACAGCTGCACTGCATATATACTGTATATAATTATACAGGTATGTTGCAAAGTATTACAGTAAAATTATTTTAAGACAAGACATAATTCACCATAAATAATCGTTTGTGTGTACACAATGAAGTATGAATGAAACATAAGTAGTTCTATGACCTCCATTCCACAACGTGCACACAGTTAGCTATACACTCAGACACTTGCATGTGTGGTGAAACTGCTTAAATTGCAAAGTTGGGAGTAGGTAACATGATACTGATGTGTTGCTGTCACCAGTTGTCATCAAGTATGTACAGTATGAGCTTGCTCCATCGTGATCAGCTTAGGCAGTACATAATAGACCATATATTTGTGTACATGCATGTAAGATCATAGTAGGAGGAATATAGAAAGTGATAGTGCAGCTCAGTTGTGTACACATGTTGCACACAGCTCATACATGAATAGACAATGGATGAATGGCATTGTGAAATAGCAAGAGCTACATGAATATACACTTGACTCAGGCAGCGAGTGGTCCTGCCAGGTCTGTGTCATTTGCTGTAGCCTTTCATACCATCCCCTCCCTCCCTTCTTCACAGCATTGTGATCCCACTGCAATATCAAGTGTCCACTGTGGGAACTATACATGGTCTTGCATTTTGGTTTGATGTGGCCTTCATGGGATCGATGTAAGTTGCTTGTACTTATGTGCACCAAAATGCAGAGCAAGTACAATGTGTGTGGTGTGTGCGTGCGTGCGTGCATGTTGTGTGTGTGGTTGTATTGCAAGTGGTTATTTCAATCTTGCTTCTCCTCAACTTCAGGTTTACAGTTTGGTTGTCTACAGCCCCCTCACAGCCCCTGACAGGTACCAGGTAAGGAACGTACGAATACTTGGGTTGGTATTAATAGTGTCTTCAATACTCTTGGTTGCATGCCCATTGCACGTTAGCTCCTGGCCCAGTCCAAGGGCCTTGGAGCTTTAGTCCCATTGGTGCTCAGGATAGGTTGGTCCAAGAATGTCAGAGCATTTCTTGTTGAAGGGTCAATGTATCTTGGTACATTACTCATAAGATGGTTCTGGTTCTTGTCTCTCTGTTCTGCTGACTTCATATCTTCTTGAACCTGAAACAACTGCATGGGAGGGGCAGTACAGCGAGGGTATTGAGCCCTCCCCTCTACACAGTAAGGGTATTGACCCCTCCCCTCTACACAGTGAGTGTATTGACCCCTCCCCTCTACACAGTGAGTGTATTGACCCCTCCCCTCTACACAGTGAAGGTATTAACCCCTCCCCTCCACACAGTGAGGGTATTGGCCTCTCCCCTCTGTAGTTGAACCAATCCTCAACTGGATAGGAAAGCTTGTGTATGGGACCAGAACCATAGATGAACTTAGGGCTAACAACTTTAGAACAATTGCTTTGAAAGTCTTAGCCTTGACCCATCAACACATCGAACACATCTGTACACATCGAAGGAAGTATTGAGGATTGGGTTCAGGTTGGGTTTGGCATTTGGGTCAGGCTGAGGGGGAGGGGCAGGGAGGGGCAGGGAGGGGGAGGGGGAGGAACAGGAAGGTGTGGATCATGAGGGAGGAGTGGAAACATGCTTTTAACTACGACCGTCGCAGTCCAAAGGGGAAATGCAGCAGCAGTCCTTGGAAGCATGGGGGGCAGACAGGACTGCTGGGAGTGACCCTAGCATGTTGATCAGGCCTAGCACCTGTATGGGGGAGAGCACATCACATCACACCGGCAATTCACACACAGCACCGGTACCATCACACCTTGGGCTGCATACAACGGATGTAATATTATGTGCTACAGGCAAGTGGCTTGCTCTGCATGGAACCACTGTACTCTTGGGATGGTGATAGCTATAGTGCATGATAGGAACTGCCTTGCTCACCTGCACGCACGTACTGCCATGATCATCTGATTCCACAGTCAATTTTAACCAAATACATATAATGCAAACATGGAGTATGAGTCAATTTATATGTGAATAGCATATATGACGTACTTATACAGCTGCACTGCATATATATTGTATATAAATATACAGGTGTGTTGCAAAGTATTACAGTAAAATTATTTTAAGACAAGACATAATTCACCATAAATAATCATTAAATTTGTGTGTGCATAATGAAGTATGAAAGAAAACATACGTATAGTACCATGTACCTGCTGTACAGTGAGTGTTAATGGTTTCAGACGTAGTTATAGTGATGTGGTACATTCGCTTTGTAACAGAGGCTCTGTGAGCCCAGGTGAGATATCGGCCACTTCTGTCACTACATGTACGGCAGCAATTATGTCATCACTGTTATCGGTCATACTGCTGCTCTCATCACTGTCATAGCTTATGTCATGGTCACCATCCTGTGGTGGGTGGAGTCTAATGGTCATGACAGGCTCAGCATGAGCTGCAGTATCATCAAATGTGGGTGTGATGTCACACACTGTCTGTTGTCTCTTCCTACTCCCTCCCTTGGTGAAATGGTTGCTGCAACTTTTCAAGCACATTCTGACTGACTTTGGCAGTGGTAAAAAGCGGTAGGTATGGTAGCACAGAATGACAAGGAACTGGAGAAGAGCAACAATCAGTGACACATTGGCAGCTATCTTCAACACTGTCACATTGGCACCTTCGACAGTGCTGTATATAATGGCTGCAGTGGTGATCAGAGCATTAAGCAGATATGTCAAATCGAGTGTGGATGGCTGTAACTTGATGAAGATACCTTCCAATCTGGACGAGTGACCTGAGAACAATCGGCATGATGATGGTGAGTACTGACTGGTAGCTAAGTGGTCCTCTAGAGTCCTGAACGGTTTGAAGTAGAGTTGAAACAGACAGATACATAAGATAACCACAAACAATCCAAGGGCTCTTCCACACAGCTGATCAACAGAAAGTGCCAACACAATCAACACTACTCTTGCCAATAGCCTCACTCCTAGCCAAAATCCAAATGGGTACCTGTAGGCACCGTGGAAGACATCAGTAAAGTGGCTTAGCCACATGCTTCGAATGCATCGTCTCAGCAGGTCACCAAACAGTGTGACACCAATAAGTGGAAACAGGTAAACAACTGAACAGGTGATTGCTGTTAAACCCACAGCCAAATGCTTGCCACTGAAATAGTGCAGTGTGCTGTCAAGCCAAAATACCACTTTCATGTCCCCTGTGGCGGCATTGTAAAAAGAGTTATATTGGAGTGCAAGCAACACAGCATCTGACAGGCTGACAGATGTCATAATCATCAGAGTAGTAAGGACTGGAACAGCTCTTCTGGCAATGAAAGTTACTCTAAAAATGCGACAGTTGCATTTGTGAGCACATATGATGATTGTAGCCACCAGGGTCAGGAGGTAGAGCGGGAAAGCAAAGTGAAGCAGAGCTTTACTGAATTCATCAATGAAGCACAGACCATGCCCAATCCTCAAGCTAAGATATTTGAACACAATGTGCAGTGGCTCCCATGCATAGAGTGAGAAGAAACCTGCTGACCATGTGTGGATCATCATGTTAGTATACAGAATGAATCCATTAACTGTTCCTTGCATGGCAGTCCAATTGAATAGGAACAAAAAGCCCACAACAAATAGACCTCCAATGATTTGTATGAAAAGTAGAGCAATCCATTCATAAGGGCACTCTCTGCACCTGAATGAAAAGTACTCAGGCTGTTGGTTCTCTGGACACTGAGTGCACATTAGACCTTCTCTTCCATACTCTGAGGAGCACTGGGAGAAGGAAGAGAGGTTTACAGACTCTGATGGAATACCATTGGCCAACACTGAGGAATTACACAGATCAGCTATGCAGTGGTCACCAATAACCAGTCTCCCATTATCCATGCCAATCCAATTGTCGCGTCTGACACTCCTATACCAGTGTCCTGAGCACTTAAAGCCATGCCGAGCTAGAACTGAATTGCAAGTACAAGTGGAACTAGTGTTATGCATACCCACTGGGCAGGCACGCTTAGTAATGACAATGAACTTCTTGAGGACATAGTCAGAGCCTTGGCCAGGAGCAATGGGTTGCAGTTGTAGCGAGTGTTGTACACCAGGATTATTATAGGCCATTGTATTGACTGTGGTGCATTCTTCGCTTGTAACTATTCTGCTTTCAAATTCTCCATCTTTAACAAGTACTGTTCGAAGTGAAAATCGGTGAAAATCTTTTAAAACAGTCATCGCAAAGGAGTTGTCACCAGGAAAAAAAGTGAGAGTGAGATTTTGATGGCAATTCTGAATGTCAGCTGAAGGATTTCCAGTGTCGCAAAAGCAGATGTAATAAGGCAATGAGTCCAAAGCATCATCCTGTAATACCCTAGATGGTAGGACTTTTAACAGGACATCTGTACTAGCACCAATCACTCCATCCTTGGTCATTAAGGAGCAGTTGTGCAAATGGCCATTGAAAATTTCATTGCCATCCTTTAAAGCATAGTTATTCTGTAAGTTTAAGTTGGCTTGATAAGCATCCAGATCATCTTGCATCAGAAGGTGGCCATTTTGTTCCACAAACTGGAAGAAACACCATCCAAGACAAGTAGTCTTGTAAACGTAGCAATGCAGAAAGTCTTCATAACTCGCTATGCTCCTACCTTTGTAGGAGATGTGGATGCCTCCACCAAACTCAGCAGAATTGTGAGACACATTCAAGACAGAGCCATTTACCACGAGAAGGAGAGAGTCTGATGTCATGTACAAACCACCACCATCATTCTTTTGAATAACATTATTACCATGAATTTCCAACTGTGTGTCATTAAGCATAAGTCCAACGCCACGATTATTTGAGATTTCATTTCCACCTTCAAAAGCAGCTCTGTGCCAGGAGAATCCTTCCAGATAGACAACAGCTGAAAATTTAAGTGATTTAAATTTTGATCCTTGCAGCTTGAATACTGTTGCTGAATTGAAAGCAGGGAAAGAATGCTGTGCATTACACCGTTCATAGTATGCTGAGTTGCTTGGCCAAAGGATGGCACGAACTGCATGACCATGATCATACATATATTTGAAAGATTTCCTCCTGTCAAAGAAGAAAGAATTGGCAATAATGATTTCAGGGTGCTGGACATCACATGAATTGTTGTTCGGAAAGTTGTAAATAAGATAGATATCTACACCAAGGTTCATGTTTCTAATGTAAACACCATCCAGAAGAATAAGGGGGTGATATTGAGGCACTTCCACCAGTGACCAGTTCTGCACCATAAGCACCATTCTCAGATGAAGACCGATGCCATTCGCAAACACTGAGTTCCTCACTATGATCGTAAGTGAATCAGTGGGATAGCTATCAACAATAAACGCCAACCGATTAAATACATAACCTGTGAAGCTACAATTATCAACCACTGCTGATATTGAGCTGTATTCTGTGTTAGCGTATTTTCCAATGACAAGAATCATGTTAGAGCCAGTGAATGTAAGGTTAGTCAGATGCAGTGAAAGGCTGCAATTCTTACTGTAGTGGGGGCAGTAATCCAGACTTAGGTAATCAAGGTCATTCCTTGCGAATAACGAATTGACAAGTTCATATCTTCCTGATGCGTTAAACACATCTAGCCCACACCTTCCTTCCAGTATCACTGAATGTAGAACAGCATCCTCAACACGAGCCAACTTCACGATGAAACAGAGTCTGTGGTACCAGGCAGTTACAGAGCTAATGAATCCAAGCTTGCTTACATTTACACCACGACAGTCTTCAAACACGACACAGTGGCCACTATGTTTCGTTGTGCCATTGTAAGAGGGCTGAATTATCTGACATTCTTGTGGGGTGCAACCTGTCTCACCAGTCCATGTGACATTCTCGGCCCCTGACACAACAATGGGAGTTGGCAGCATCAGGTGGTAGCCTTTGAGGAAGAACCAGGTGGAGTGGGAAGTTGAGAAGACATTGGTACTGTCTTTTTGGTATCCGGCTAGCGTGTTGCAAGGTAACTTGGTCTGACATTCAGCCAAAGTAGGGGCCACCCAGAAGGTGGTTCTCTGTTTTGAGGCTGCAGAACAACCTGTGGATGCAGCCAGGAGCAGCATCAGAAGGAGAGACCAGATGACTGGCATCTTCAACTTGAGGTGATAGGTATCTCGATTGGACCACCAAATGTGATCTGATTAGAAATGCAAGGTTAGTTAGGGGGTTATATACAAGTGAGACTGAAGGTGCCTGTGTTTCAATGCACGAATTGCAATAGCAGCTATAACATGATTGCAATTTTTATTAGGTAGCAGCTGTCCAAAGGCTATAGGTCACTGTATATAGTTTCCAGCTGCATGCTTCTCATGCAAGCAGGATTTGGACAACAACATCGATCGGTAACATGACCATATTAGGACTGCATGCTTCATGAGAATAGGATTAAGAGCAATAACATTAGAAACGATAATATAGAGGCTCATTGCTACGGTTTTCAAATGATCAGTAGTGATAATGAGCAATCACGTAGCAGGTCGACAGATGGGATGATTGCAAAATGTATGACATTTCGACTGCGAAGATCTTCGTCAGGTACAAAACTTCACGGTCAAAACGTCGTACATTTTGCAATTATCCCATCTGTTGACCTGCTGCGTGATTGCTCATTATCACTACTGATCAACATTGGAAACTTTTGGAATATACTGTACTGTTCATGAACATGTATGCACATGTGTCACATGTTGGCTGCTTTAAGATCTGTATGACTCATCTAGGCATTATGTGTATGGGCATGTATGCTACCGAACCTCTGCCATTTGTCCATTTCTGTCTCTTCCTCAGGTTGCCAACCTTCTCTGGATTCCTGAGCTTCGCCCTGACCTTTGACTTTACCACCCACTACCTCTGCACCCTACAGATAGGTACAGTTGGTGGTAACAACATTGCTACATGTAATAACATGTACTGGATGCATTGAAAGTGAGGAGGTGACACAGTTCAATACATTGTACACATACGCATACACAGCTGTATCATGTATAGACAATGGATGAATCACATGCAGTGTGAAACTACATGTGTATGCATGAAGAGGTGCATGAACACACCATCCACCCACTCTCCATCCACCGAGGAGTACGTGCACAAACACCTGCAATACACCTTGTCAATGCAGGTGCACATGTTGCAAGACTTTCACATGCTATTGCCTGAAGTGTGGTAAAATACCAGCGCTCCTTCTCTTTGCAATAGCCAGGTTGCTCGGTCTTAATTGTTGTTTTATAGTTGGCCTCTTCACTACCTTCCGTGCAACCCATTTTACAAGTGTGTTGTAAATATTGTAGGATAACAGGTGCTAGTGACGTACGTGTCTGTCACTGCTGTCATTACATGACACCAGTGTTGAGTTTAAGAGATGTCAGTTTCTAAACTGGCAAGCCAATGGTACGCCTGTGGCAAGCATTTGAATATGCTGTATAGGTATAGCCAGATCAATAGAGCCATCCGTCTCTGAGATATAAAATACTGTGTAGTGTAGTGTATGTACTCTGTGGCTGGTACATACGTACAGTGGTAAGGCAAACTATGCAGGATGTAATGGCTCATGTAGCTGATAGCAAAAATGGGGAATATTTTGAGCAGTGGACGTGGCAGAGGGCCAATAAAGGGGACATTTCAGCTGTGTCACTGTAATTGTTTCTACAGACGAAGGCCTATGCAGGCGAATTGTCTTGCTTTTATTGGCTCTATGTTATGTCCATTGCTTGGCAAGGTTCTTGTTTTTGTTATGTACAGGATATATTGAAGGTGATGATGTGACACAGTCCTGTATTTTGTACATGCACATTGATAACATCAATACACAATAGATGAATTGTGTCTATATCTCAACAATAGCAAGTGGAATAGTAAGGTCACAATAGAAGGTACATAGAAAGTGATAGTGCAGCTCAGTTGTGTACACATGTTGCACACAGCTCTAACATGAATAGGCAATGGATGAATCACATCATGAAATAGCAAGAGTTACATGAATACACCATCCACCCACTCTCCACCCACCAGGGTGTACATGCATAAACACGCACAATACGTTATGACAATGCATGTTGTACTTTCATTAAATGTGCTATTGTTTGAAGGAAGCTAGCCTACGTCATCTCCTTTACATTTTTACATTGTACATGTGTCACTGACAGGCCACTGAGTTTTAGTGTGTTAAACTTTGCTCTCTTCACTGCCCAACATTCATCTTGTTCTGAGTCCTCCATTCCACAACACACACACACACACACACAGACACACGCACGCACACACATGCACACACGTACACGTACGCACACACACACACACACGCACACACACACACACACATACACACACACACACACACACACACACACACACACACACACACACACACACACACACACACACACACACACACACACATACACGCACAGACACACACACACACAGAGACACACACACATACACACACACACACACACACACACACACACACACACACACACACACAGACACACACAGACACGCACACATGCACAGACACACACACAGACACACACACACAGAGACACACACACACACACAGAGACACACACACACACACATGCACAGAGACACACACACACAGTTAGCTATACACTCAGACGTACACACGTGCTGGGGAACTGCTTAAATTGCAAAAGTATTTGGGAGTAGGTAAACATGATGCTGACAAATTGCTGTGACCAATTTGCATCAAGTACAGTACATATATACGAGCTTGCCCGTCATGATCAGCTTAGGCAGTACATAGTTCATAATACACCATAAATGTATTTGTGTATATGCATGCATTGGATGGGCTGCATACAACAGTTATGTATATCTGCTACAGGCAAGTGGCTTGCTCTGCATGGAGCCACTTTGCTCTGGGGATGGAGATAGCTATACTGCTTGCTTTGCTATGAAAGGGACTGCCTTGTTTGACTTGCGTAAGATGGATGGGAGCTGTAACTATGCACGCACGTACTGCCATGATCATCTGATTACACAGTCAAAATTAACCAATTAATACGTATAATGCAAACATGGAGTATGAGTCAATTGATATGTGAACAACATATGATGTAATGTTCACATACAGCTGCACTGCATATATACTGTATATAATTATACAGGTATGTTGCAAAGTATTACAGTAAAATTATTTTAAGACAAGACATAATTCACCATAAATAATCGTTTGTGTGTACATAATGAAGTATGAATGAAACATAAGTAGTTCTATGACCTCCATTCCACAACGCGCACACAGTTAGCTATACACTCAGACACTTGCATGTGTGGTGAAACTGCTTAAATTGCAAAGTTGGGAGTAGGTAACATGATACTGATGTGTTGCTGTCACCAGTTGTCATCAAGTATGTACAGTATGAGCTTGCTCCATCGTGATCAGCTTAGGCAGTACATAATAGACCATATATTTGTGTAATTGCATGTAAGATCATAGTAGGAGGAATATAGAAAGTGATAGTGCAGCTCAGTTGTGTACACATGTTGCACACAGCTCATACATGAATAGACAATGGATGAATGGCATTGTGAAATAGCAAGAGCTACATGAATATACGTACAGTACCATTCACCCACTCTCTGTCCACCGGTGTAGCAGTACAATAGTAAACACATACGGTGCATCATGTCAATGCAGACCCGCTTATTGTACTTCATTTAATGTGTTAATTGTTTGAAGGAAGATAACCTACTTCGTCTCCTTTACTTCACTACATTGTACATGTGTCACTGACAGGCTCATATATACCTTACTCTCTCCACTGACCAACATCCATCATGTTTTTACTCCATTCCACAACACACACACGCACACACACACACACACACACACACACACACACACACACACACACAACACACACACTCATTCTTGTGCCAGACCTCTACGTCTAAGCACTATTTGGAGGGTCTACCTCAAGGTGGCCTGGTACTTTGCCTTCCAATAACGAATGCTGCTCTCCTTGATGTCAAAGCCTAGCTCATTTGTAATTTTTGGGGCGCCGAAGGGAGAATTACTGGAGCAGATCGCAGCAGGAAACATTAATTCAATAGAACAAGACGTTTCCATCCGAAGATCTTCACTGAACTTTATGTCACCCCCCCCCTTGTTTTCCCACCATATTGCCTTATAAATAGTCGTACCTCACCCATGTTTTGTATACAACTGATGAAGATCTTTGGATCGAAACGTCTTGTTCTATTGAATTAATGTTCCCTGCTGCGATCTGCTCCAGTAATTCTCCCCCTTCTAGCAACAAAATTTAATGTAGTTACAGTGTGCTTATGCATGGGTAATGCACATAATGAAATGAATACATGCAGCATAACATAAATGTCATTATCGCTATAAGAAGTGACACTTAACTTGTGCTGTGAGTGTGTGTGTGTGTGTGTACGCATGTGTGTGTGTGTGTGTGTGTGTGTGTGTGTGTGTGTGTGTGTGTGTGTGTGTGTGTGTGTGTGTGTGTGCGTGTGTGTGTGCATGCGCATGTGTGTGTCCATTTTCTGTTACATACGGTAGTTACGTGGAACCAATGGTACACCAGTGCTCATGCATTTGAATAATGTACAGCATGATCAATAGAACCATCCATCTAGGAAGTATAATATTATACATAATTCGTGTAGTAGTGTAGTATATTCAGTCTGTGGTAAGGTAACAATGTGTTATATGTACAAGGTGAAGTGAAAGTGATGATGATACACAGTTCAATACACTGTACATGTACAGCTGCAACATGTATAGACAATGGATGAATTGTGTCTATCATTAATAATTATTTATACTCACTATATTGAAGCACTAGTATGAATAGAAAGTGTAGCACATACAGTTGCATTTACATATTGTACACAGCTGTAATGTTAGACAATGGATTATATGCAGTGTGAACAGCATGAAGTGCTGCATGAACACACCATCCACCCACTCTCCACCCACCTGGGAGTATATGCATGAACACTCACAATGCACCATGTCAATGTCCATGTAATCGAGGTATATCCATGTGTATGCCATTACCAAGGTAACCATGTTTTTCTCAGGCATATATCTCCTGATTTGGCATGGTTTCCTTGGTAACGGTAGATATATTATATATGCCACACTTTCAGGGAATGTATGGTGATATATCTCCTTCAAGTGTGGTGTATACGTACGTATATTACTTATCCACTGTTTAGGTGTGCCCACAAGGTAATTGCAATTCTTCGATGTCGATCATGTATGCGTCTACTTGTATTATTCTGTTTAGCCATCTCATAAACTACGTGCTCATTTCAGCCCCATTTCAGCTTACAATATTACACATACATGTAAGGAATGAGCTATGTATACATTTCAGCTATATTATGTACGTACATGTACTGTATGTGTGTGTGGCTAATTTCATACAGTTGACTTGCATGGAGCCACTTTGCTCTAGAGTGGAGCTACCTTGCAATAGCTCACTCGATCAGGGATGAACTGGTTCAAACCATGGTTGTGATATAATTATAGTCACCAACTGTTGTAACATAATTTTAGTTAATTACAAATCTGCATGAACAATGGCTAGGCATGAAATACAAGGATGAAAGGACAGTGTAATTGTCATCACCTAATGTGTATTGATTACAAGTATTTTATTTACACACAGAATAATAATGCCATTTTTAGTAATAAAAAATGTAATGGCTTGCACACATGTACAAATTTTACAGGTGCAATAATTTGACTGAACAGAATGACATACATACATGCATACGTACAAAAGTGATGAAATTTTACATGATGTGTATCATGTTCCTATAGGTAAGAGACAATGAAAATTAATACTAGCTTCAGCTATATGTACATAATATTGTGTAGTCAAAGCAGTGTGGTAGGTCACTTTTGTAGCAGTGCCTCTGTGAGCTGAGGACCTGGTGGAAGAAATGTCATAGCATTACTGTTTTCATTTGCCATTCTGTCATCTCGTGCATCTTCTGAAATCACACTGGTGCTCTCGTCACTATCATAGCTGTTGCCATGGCTACCAGACTGTGGCGGTTTGAGTCTAATGGTCATGATAGGCTCAGCGTGAGCTGCGGTGTCGTCAAATGTAGGTGCGATGGCACACAACACGGAAGTGTGTCTTCCCTTCCTTCTCCCTCTCTTGGAGAAGAAGTTACTGCAATTCCTCAAGCACATTCTGACTGGCTTTGGCAGTGGTAAAAAGCGGTAGGTATGGTAGCACAGAATGGCAAGGAACTGGAGAAGAGCAACAAGGAGTGAGGCATTGGCAATGATCTTCCACACCAACACATTGACACTGTAGTCTATACTGTCATATGTAATGGCTGCCGTGGTGATCATAGCATTAAGCAGATACAGGAACTCAAGAGTGGATGGCTGTAACTTGATAAGGAAGCCTTCCAATCTGGAGTGGCCTGAGAACAGTCGGCATGATGATGGTGAGTACTGACTGGTGGCTAAGTGGTCCTCTAGAGTCCTGAACGGCTTGAAGTAGAGTTGAAAGAGACAAATACATAAGATGATTGCAAACATGCTGATGGCATTTACAAACTGTTTCTCAACAGACAGAGCAATGACAATGAAAAGAATCCTTGCCAGCAGTCTCACCCCAGACCAAAAGCCAAAAGGATACCTGTAGGCACCATGAAAGACATCAATGAAGTGGCTTAGCCAGATACTTCGTGTGAATCTTCGTACAAGATCACCAAGCAATGTCACAAAGATCAACGGAAGTAAGTAGACAGCAGAGCAAACAATGGCTATTAAACCTACAGCTAAATGCCTGCCACTGAAATACGGTAGACTGCTGTCAAACAAGAACACCACTTTCATATCTCCTGTTTTGGCATCGTAGATGTGGTTATATTGGAGAGCCAGCAGCACAGCATCTGACAGGCTGATAAAAGTCATAACCATCAGAGTTGTAAGGACTGGAACAGCTCTTCTGGCAATGAAAGTGACATGAAAAATGCGACAGTTGCATTTGTGAGCACATATGATGATTGTAGCCACTAGTGTCAGGAGGTAAAACGGGAAAGCAAAGTGAAGTAGTGCTTTGCTGAATTCATCAAAGAAGCACAGACCATGGCCAAACCCCAGGCTAAGCAACCTGAACACAATGTACAATGGTTTCCATGCGTAAAGAGAGAAGAAAGAGGATGACCACGTGTGGATCATCATGTAACAATACAAAATGAATCCGTTAATTGTGCCTTGCAAAATGGTTAAATTGAAGAGGAACAAGATCACCACAACAAGCGGACCTCCAATGAATAGAATGAAGAGTAAAGCAATCCATTCGTGAGGACAATCCCTGCATTTGAAAGACAAGTACTCAGGCTGCTGGTTCTCTGGACAACGAGAGCACACTGGACCTTCTCTTCCATACTCTGATGAGCACTGAGAGAGGGAAGTAATGTTTGCAGATGGTAAGCCTTTGGCCAGGACTGAAGAATTGCAAAGCTGCAGTATGCAACGGTCACTAAAAATCAAATTTCCCTTGTCTATACCTATCCAATTGTAATGTACAGCACTCTTGTACCCATGCACTGAGCACTCAAAGCCATACTGAGAAAGAACTGAGTTGCAAGTACAACTTCTATTAAAGTAATCCATGCCCAATGGGCAGCCGAGCTGAATAAAGTTGATAAAAGTACTGAGGAGGTAGTGTGAATGTTGATCAGGAGCTGAATTGTGCAACTGTAAAGAGCGTTGTTCACCAAGCTCAGTGGGCTTTACTGAATATACTTCAGAGCACACACTATGTGTAACTACTTTGATTTCTCTGTCTCCATCCTTAACAACTACTGGCTGAACTGACAACCGTTTAAAATCTTTCAGAACAGTCACTACAAGAGGTGTTTCATACCCTGGATTAATCGTGAGAGTGAGGTTTTGATGGCAATTCCATGAACTGTTAGCTTGCACATTGCTAGTGTTACATAAGCAGATGTAATGTGGCAAAGAGTCCAGAGCATCTTCCTGTAGTACTCTAGACGGCAGGACCTTCAACAGATAATCCATACTAGCATCTAGTACTCTATCCTTGGTCATTAAGGAGCAGTTGTGCAAATGGCCATTAAAGATTTCATTACCATCTTTAGAAGCATGATTGTTCTCTGCGTTTAAGTTGGCTTCATAAGTATTCAGATTATCTTGCATCAGAAGGTGGCCATTATGGTCTACAAACTGAAAGAAGCACCATCCAGGACAAGTGGTCTTGTAAACATAGCAATGCAGAAAGTCTTCATAACTCACTATGTTCCTACTTTTGTAGGAGATGTGGATGCCTCCACCAAACTCAGCAGAATTGTGAGACACGTTCAGGACAGAGCCATTTGCCATCAGAAGGAGAGAGTCTGATGTCATGTACAAACCACTACCATTATTTTTTTGAATAACATTATAGCCATGAATTTCCAACTGTGAATCAATAAGCTTAAGTCCAGTGCCGTGATTGTTAGAGATTTCATTTCCACCTTCAAAAGCTGCTCTGTGCCAGGAGAATCCTTCCAGATAGACAACAGCTGAAAATTCATTTGAATGAAATTTTGATCCTCGCAGCTTGAATACTGTTGATGAATTTAAAGCAGGGAAGGAATGCTGTGCATTACACCATTCATAGTAGGCCGAGTTGCTTGGCCAAAGGATGACACGAACTGCATTGACATTTGCATATTTGTGAGATTTCTTACTGTCAGAGAATGATGAATTGGCAATGATGATCTCAGGGTGCTGGACATCACATGAGTTGTTGTTGGGAAATTTGTAGCCAAGGTCAATGCATACGCCATAGTAACTATTACTAACAGAGACACCATCCAAGAGAATAAGAGGGCAATATTGAGGCACTCCCACCAATGACTTGTTCTGCACCATGAGCACCATTCGCAGACGAAGACTGGTACTGGTGCTATCCTCAAACACTGAATTCCTGACTATGATTGTAAATGAATCAGATGGATAGCTCGTAACATCAAATGCCAACTGATATAATCCCTGACCTGTGAAGCTACAGTTATCAACCACTACTGATATTGATCTGTATTCTGTGTTAGCGTATTTACCAATGAGAAGAAGCATTTTAGAGTTAATGAATGTAAGGTTAGTCAGATGCAGTGAAAGGCTGCAATTCTTGCTGTAGTGGGGGCAGAAATTCAATTCCATCCAATGTGCATTCCTCATGATGAATGAATTCACAAGTTCATATCTCCCTGATGCGTTAAACACAACTAGCCCATCCTTTTCTTTCAGCATCACTGAATGTAGAGCAGCATCCTCAACACTATCCAACTTCACAATGAAGCAGTGTCTGCGGTACCGGGCAGTTACAGAGCTAATAAATCCAAGCTTGCTTACCTTTACACCATGACAGCTGTCAAACACAACACAGCTACAGTTCAACGTGCCATTGTAAGAGGGTTGAATTATTTTACATTTCTTAGGGGTACAACCTGTCTCACCAGTCCACGTGACATTCTCAGCTCCTGACACAACAATGGGAGTTGGCAGCATCAGGTGGTAGCCTTTGAGAAAGACCCAGGTGGCATGGGAAGTCGAAAAGACATTGGTACTGTCATTTTGGTATCCGGCTAGCGTGTTGCAGGGTAGCTTGATCTGACAATCAGCTACAGTTGGGGCCACCCAGAAGGTGGTTCTCTGTGTTGGGGTTGCAGAACAACCTGAGGAGGCAGCCAGGAGCAGCATCAGAAGGAGAGACCAGATGACTGGCATCTTCAGCTCGAGGTGATAACTAGGTACCTCAACTGGAGCATCAAATGTGATCTGATCAGAAATTCAAGATTAGTGAGGGGATTTTATACAAGTGAGACTGAAGGTGCCTGTGCTTCAATGCAGGAATTGTATTGATAGCAATAGCAGCTATAACATGATTGCAATCTTAAATAGGTAGCAGCTGTCCAAAGCTATGTAGGTCACTGTATGAAGTTTGCAGCTGCATGCTTCTCATGCAAGCAGCATTTGGAAAACAACATCAGTAACATGACCATATAAGGACTGCATGCTTCATGAGAATAGGATCAAGAGTGATAACATTGGAAACTCTTGGCTATTCATGGACATGTGTGCACATGTGTCACATGTTGGCTGCTTTGTGATCTGTATGACTCATCTAGGCATTATGTGTGTTGGTATGTATGCTACTGAACCTCTGCCGTTTGTCCATTTCTGTCTCTTCCTCAGTTTGACAGCCTCCTCTGGGTTCCTGAGCCTACCACCACCCTGACCTTTGACATTGCTGCCCACTACCTCTGTACTACGAGTGTGCCACCTCCTACCTGTGCACAGAGTATGGCTTACTTATCCTGATGGTGAGTTTAGGAAATAACACTAACTAATGATTAATGCACTAGTGGTCATGTATGTGAACTATACAGTAGATCTCAACAGAGCCTTACATCAATCTGTGAAGTACATAATATACTGTATGGCGGGAAATATTCGCAGAAGCAAATTTTGTGAATCTTTGGAAACGTCCTCATGATGAAGTTTCAAGATTTTTCACAAACTCGTATTTTGTGAGTTCCATGTGTGTTGCCTTATAAGCATAGTCACTAACTGTGGACATATGGTGTAGAACGAGTGTGCTTCAGTGTAGAAGTGATGGTAAGAGGCTACCATACACGTATACTGAGCGATTTTAGACTGCTGCTCACTTGTGACTTTAATGTGACTTTATTATTCATAATATGAATTCCTCAAGCAGGTGTCAAGACATTGCCAACCTTGCGCACCTCAGCGTTCACATCCCGAATATTAGCGGGGCTGATTGTGATTGTGATTGTGATTGTGACCCTTCAGTAGCGGGGATGCATCCACAGGCTTGAGGCAATAATGCAGAGAGTCCAACATAGCTAAAATGTAAAGTCAAAAATGGAAGAAGTATTGTGAATTGAGACTGTCTCTTTAAAAATGCAAATTTAGTATCCCTGTGAACATTTCCCGCTATACGATAGTGCAAATGTAGTGTCTACTCAGTGGTTTTGTTGATGGTAACAACATTGGCTACATGTAATAACATGCACTGGATGCATTGAAAGTGAGGAGGTGACACAGTTCAATATGTTGTACACATACGCATACACAGCTGTACCATGTATAGACAATGGATAAATCACATGCAGTGTGAAACTACATGTGTATGCATGAAGAGGTGCATGAACACACCATCCACCCACTCTCCATCCACCGAGGAGTACGTGCGCAAACACCCGCAATACACCTTGTCAATGCAGGTGCACATGTTGCAAGACTTTCACATGCTATTGCCTGAAGTGTGGTAAAATACCAGCACTCCTTCTCTTTGCAATAGCCAGGTTGCTCGGTCTTAATCGTTGTTTTATAGTTGGCCTCTTCACTACCTTCCGTGCAACCCATTTTACAAGTGTGTTGTAAATATTGTAGGATAACAGGTGCTAGTGACGTACGTGTCTGTCACTGCTGTCATTACATGACACCAGTGTTGAGTTTAAGAGATGTCAGTTTCTAAACTGGCAAGCCAATGGTACACCTGTGGCAAGCATTTGAATATGCTGTATAGGTATAGCCAGATCAATAGAGCCATCCGTCTTTGAGATATAAAATACTGTGTAGTGTAGTGTATGTACTCTGTGGCTGGTACATACGTACAGTGGTAAGGCAAACTATGCAGGAAGTAATGGCTCATGTAGCTGATAGCAAAAATGTAGAATATTTTGAGCAGTGGACGTGGCAGAGGGCCAATAAAGGGGACATTTCAGGTGTGTAACTGTAATTGTTTCTGCAGACGAAGGCCTATGCAGGCGAATTGTCTTGTTTTTATTGGCTCAATGCTATGTCCATTGCTTGGCAAGGTTCTTGTTTTTGTTATGTACAGGATATATTGAAGGTGATGATGTGACACAGTCCTGTATGTTGTACA